>CAWUFW010016542.1:0-295000 GCA_963921515.1 Calotriton arnoldi | reverse complement strand
AATATAAATACGCCAGTCTACATTGCTTGAAGTTTAGAGATTTCAGTATAGGGACAATAAAAGATCTCCTCAGATCAGTGTATAATTTACAGAAGAACAGGATGTGAATCGTTGATTGATTGGACAAGTTATCACAGGGACACAACATTAACTCCTTTGACCAATTATTAGCACTTGGAAATGTTGTCAAGCGGTAAAATATATCTAATCTAAAACGCAATAAAACAAATCTATCTTGTGCATTTAAAACGTTAAAAAGATATGGTTGCATTAAGCAAGTAGTTAAAACCATTTGGTTATGATGAACTGAAGGTTTAACTAATTCCACTGATAGTCTCAGTTCTTCAAGGTGATTTAGACACACTGATTTAAGTGCTTTCCTTGTAATATTATTCAGAGAGATCGGTTGTTCATAAAATTCCGGGTGGCTGATGTCTACCATGAAGTTCTTAATGTATTTTAGCCATGGAACATTTAATGAATGATCAGAATCGCAGCAGTCCTTTACTAAAGCACGATTAAATTCCAGGTGATCTGAAGTCCAGATCTTGTGCCAAAGGAGGACTGGTTGTATTCTTGTCAAATCTGTTAGATAGATGGCACCCAGTTCAGAATGGCACACAACATTTGAACAGCTAGAAGGAAGCGCCAGAAGGTTTTTAAAAAAAGCATTTTCAATCACCTGTAGTGGTTCCAGATTTACATAACCCCACAACTCAGAGCCATACATAGCAATGGTTCTACATTTTGCATTATAAATCTTTAGCATTTCTTTTGGTTGGTTACAGCCGATTTTCCTTGCAAAGTTACACAAAGCCGCAATGGATCTAATAAATTGCAGTTTTTTTGATTTAATGGCGCTTTTCCAATTCCCCTCGCAGTCAAATAAGATACCCAGATATGTAAAAGTGGGAGTTAGTGGAATAACATCTTTCCCTACACAAATATTGCACATTTTAGTGGAGCTTCTGCCTACCTTCATAACGAAAGTTTTGCTTATATTAAGTATCAGCCCCAGATAGTCCATAAAGTGCACAAAGTTATCAAGAAGTTGCTGCAGGGCCAGTGGAGTATGCGCCATGAGTACTGCATTGTCCGCATAAAGCAGGACGGATATTGGGCGTTGTTTAATTTGTGGCAAATCCAAACATAAGTTCGCAAGGGTATCACCTAGGTTATTGATGTACAGATTGAATAAAAATGGTGCGAGCACGCACCCTTGGCAAGCTCCTTTTTCAATATTAAAAGAACAGGTACATTCGCCCTTTATACCAAAACGAACCCTGGCACAACTTGTAGAATATAAATATCTCAGAAAGCTAATGATTGTAGGGTCAATTCCCATTGAGGTCATAACGGATCAAAGTTTATCATGGATTACTGAATCAAAATCAGTCGAAAGATCGACAAAAACCAAGAACAAATTACCTCCTTTAATGCTGGCATACTTGCTCATGATCAGGTTTAAATTAATGGCTTGATCCATAGTCCCCGATCCTTTTTGGAATACATATTGTAAATCTGAAATTATGTTATTATCATCCACCCAGTTTTGCAATCTATTTAGGATTATGCGGCCCACGACCTTGACCAGAGAATCTAGCAGGGAGATGGGTCTATAATTTGCAGGGCAGTTACGGTCGCCTTTTTTAAATATTGGAACAATATGAGACTCAGACCATGAGGGGGGAAACCCTACACTCTGACATGATCTAAAAACAAGGGTCTAGAGGGGGCCCCAGAGCTCCATATTAGCCTTAAACAAATCAATGGGAACCCCGTCAGGCCCTGGTGCTTTACCACCCTTACTCGAGGTTATAGCCAGGGCAACTTCTTCCAATGTGAAATTAAGGTCGGGCCAGTCATGTACCTTATTGAGGGATAAAGTCTCCATCAACGGGGCCTCTTTTATCTCTTTTCCACCACACTTTGTAGAGTCAGAATATAATTTAGAAAAGTGTGATACCCAGCCCTCTTCATTCACTGCCACCTCTATTTTAGGCTTGTCATCCTCACTAAAAAAGGGTGAGTTAACTACACGCCAGAATGCGGTAGAATCATTATTACAACTGACCTCATACAGTTTGTCCCAAGGCTCCTTTTTCAAACTTCTTTTACGGTTTTTTATTGCAAGCTTGTACAGCCGTCTCTTATGCTGAACCTCCAGAATGTTCCTGGGTGTGCACTTTAAAGCCAGTTTTAAGTTTTTATGTGCCTCTGAGCAAGCATGATCAAACCAGGGCTTCTTGTTTGCTTTACTACCTTTCTGGTGTGCAAAGAGGCCCGCTTTAATTGCCTTAGTAATTTTATCGAATGATTCCATAATAGCAGAAGGACCTACTGAATCATCCAAACAAACATCAAAGGCCTTTCTTTGTTGGTAAATTAGTTTCTTTGAAAAACCATTTGGTTCGACCATGGACCACTTTAAGGTATAACCATTTGTTTGTGATAATTCTATGTTCTCAACAGACATAGTGGCGTAACAAACCCCTTGTTTTATTAGACTGCCAAAGTTCATCGTAAGACTCTGTGGGAAGTGGTCACTCATTGCTAAATCATGAATTTTAAAATCAGTTACTAATGCCGAATAGCGTTTAGGGAACAGGATAAAATCAAAAACACTTTTACCCATACCACCATCGTAAGTACATGGTACCATAACTGGTCTAATCCCGAAATCCTTACTAAAACCCAGATCATATTTGTAGATGAGTTTGTTAAGTTTTTCACATTACTCTGAGTGTAGAAAATGCGTAATGGTTGTCGTTTGTTGGAGAGGTAAGATCACAGACCTTGCTCGATGACATGTTACACAATTTAATAATAAAATCCCCCCCCACACCAACATTTTGTCCCCATTCCCCTTGTCAAATAGAGCTTCAAGATCAGCATTAAGTTGATCCAGGATATTCAATATGTCGGAATCACAGGCGTTATTGTAAAAGTTAACTAGAATCAGAGGTATAGAGCCTGAAAGTTCGATAGAGACAATATGATAAAAATTATTAGCAACTTTTGTGATTACAGTAGAGGAAGTTAAGTCATTTGAGACATAGATGCATATACCCCCTTAGATCTACCATGTCTCGATGGAACAGCTGATAGATTAAATGTTTTATATCCATTGAAATGGATTGGTTCCACGACACAAGTTTCCTGCAAACAAAAAATATTAAAACCGGTTACAAATTCTAGCCATTCAGGTAGGTTAATCTTACTACGAAGCCCCGCGACATTCCAACTTAGGACACTAATCATGTTTGAGACCGGAGTTATATAATCCAAATTACTCTCGCCCCGCCACATAGTCTGCGCCGTAGATCGTCGAGCCTCCAGTTCCCCCCCTCTACCGTAAGCTGTTAGCAAGCATTAGGGAAGTAGGGACATTCTTAACTACAGATTCACCTACCAATACGTCCGCCTGTAGTCAGTCTACCCCAGTAAGGCTAGAGGGACAATCATATCTAGTGGATGTTGCAAAAGAGTACATCAAGTGAGATGGATTATTCAAGTTCGAGCTTGGGAGTAGAAGGCCTGGTTGTCGTAAGGATGATCGCTGCGTTTCAAAAGACAGTTGATTAGACAATTGTAACGGAGGCCTATAAAAAAAACCCACGCGGTAATACTGAAATCTGATTTGGAAGTGTCAGCTTTGAATTTATACTTCCCAATATTATTTTAACTAGTACTGGGGATTTAAAAGAAAGCACTACACAATCACCATAAAACACCTTAGGGCCCCTGGCAACCCATTGCACCCGTCTCGCTATCTTAAAATCATCAAAGAGAGCTCCCCCCATCCTGACCTTGGAATTTAGCCAATTAAGAGACTTGTTTCTCAACGAGTCCCACATTTCTGAAAAGGGGGTGCCTAAGATCGGGACATTAGCAAGTATAATCACATACGGGGTAGCGGCAGGGGGAAGATCTAATCGATCATTTTCGTGTAAAGGATTAGTATGATAAGTACGGTGGGCGGTAGAAGATCCCATCAAGGAGATACTGGGCATGGAAGCTATTGGTGTCTCTTCGTTATTATGTCTGTCTACATCATTTCCTTGCACTATATGGGGCTGCCGAAGCATGTTTAACATTTGTCGAATAAGAGGCTCAGGATTCTCTATAGCAGGTTGTTGTGGCGGGAGAATTATGTGAGATCTAGAGGTACTACCAATAATATTATCTCTGGCAGAATCGATTGGCCCACTAAGGGTATTTACTACTCCTAGTCGCTCAATACAAGATAGCATAGCACATTCAATAGCTTTCAATCGGTCTGTGAGACTATAAACCACGGTTTTAATAAGGTCAGTCAGGGCTTCAACAGATGTCACCAGTAAAGAGCAATTCTGCGATGCAGCAGATATTAGTTTTTTTGGCAGGTCTAGGGGGCTTTGAAATCTTGCCCGTCTTCCTTACTACTCCTAAATGCCTTTTGTGAATACCAAAAGTCGTAAAGTTCGGATTTTTCTCAGTTTAGGAGTAGTAAAGTTAGGAATCCTAACTTTACTACTCCTAATTGTCTTTTGTGAATACTAAAAGTCGTAAAGTTAGGATTTTGTTAAAGACTACTTTTGTGAATCGGGCCCTGTGAAATTGGCTAAACCCAGGTTGTATTCCTTAGTATATGGTGTAGAAACTACACCCATGGCATGTAACATTTTAAATATCACCCGTGGACTCGTGCTATCCGCTAGTGTGACAAGGAAAGCTTGACTTCAGGCCAATCAGGGTATCCTGACAGCTGAAGTTTAAAGCTGCAGCCTGGCCTGACAAAATGACTCTTTTGACAGGGGAAAAAAACACTCCTTATAAATATAAATAAGTCACCCTAGGTAGGCCTTGTAGCACATGAGGTGGGGTGCTTGATATTTAAAAAAAGGGCAAGTAGGAATTTAATGTCGCCATATCCCTTCAGTGACAAGTAGTCAAAAATAATTTCACTCTTTTAGGCCCTGATTACCCTATTGGAAAACTAGAGTACAGAATACATTATTAATTCTGCATCTAAGGTTTGCGACCAGCCAGACAAAGAAATCAACCAATCTTTTTAATATTTATTAAAAGCCCAATTCAATAGTGAAGTCAAGTTTTTAATAAATATTTAGAAAATGTATCTTTTACAGAGTTACCTTTTCCTTGCCTGAAGCCCCTGAAAGCTAATCTCCAGTTGGACTTCAACACCTGAAGTACCTGACCTAAATGAGGTGTGAAAACTGCTCTCAGAGCAGTGACAATAGTCTGGTAGTAGGACTGTTTTCTCTTTCTTTGTCAGGAAGACCAGTTGAGGGGGCTGCCCTGTCATGAGAAGATATCAGATGATACCTGAAAAGTTCCAGCATTTATCCACATTCTGTTACCTATCTTGGATTTTGGGAATAAGTTGAACTGTGGGATTGTTTGCAGTAGGGCAAACAGGGACTGGCTTAGTACGTGAGTAGGGTTTCCCCTAGGAACTTATATTCCATTGGTTAGGAAGGTGCCAGGAGTCATCCCACCTACTAGTTTGTGCCAGGCTTTACTGTGGCACCTCAAGGTGTCATCCTCAGAACACTTTCTGAACCTGTGAAAGAACAGAAGAAGGACTTCATCTACTGTTTGAAACCTGTGAAGAGACCTAAGGGCTAGATATTTTCCCATTTGTACCCAGGAACTGTAGAGGACTCCAATGGTCAGTTGGCTGATCTTCTGTGTGACTAGAGGGACACAACAAGCTGCAAGAGGCTTTTTTCCTGGAGTGCCCAGCTGGCCAGTAACAACTGGACCTGGAAATTGCTGCTTGTCAAGCAACCAACTTGGACACGGCCAGATATCTATACATTTTAAACCTTAATTTCTCAAAAACTACCAAACAGATTTACACCAAATCACAAAAAGCCCACTTTCTGAGTAAAGATCTAGCTTTCTGCCAAATTTAGTGTGATTCCATTCAGTCATGTTTTTTATACCTCTGATCAGTTTTCCTATGGAACATATTTTGGGACCCCCTCATACAAATACTGATGCATTTCGACCTTGTGGTCTTTATCACATGATCAAGATCTCAGGGTTGAAATGTGTCCATATTCGGTGCTTGTTCAATATTCCTGTTTCCCAGGAGCGTCTTATGTCAACGTGAAGAGTTCAAGTGGTTTGTTGCATGTTCATATCACAGTGTGTCCTGTGATAGGCGAATGTACCATCGCAAACAGCAGATGGAGCACCTTTCCGCATCTGAGACTTGAAGGATGTGTGATGTATATATATATTACCTACTGGTGGTCGCCAGTAGGTAGTTATAGTTAGGATCTAGTTTCCATATGAAGAGCGTTATTTCATTTGCCAATAACTTTGGCGCCATGTGACGAATCTTCTTGAAATTGTCAAAGCTAATATGACCCTCACTTCAACTGCTGTCTTGAAAGTTTTGGGGTGATACGTCAAGCAGGGGCTAAGAAACGGGGGTACTTAAAAGCACATTTTCCCCATGTTAATTTCCATAGGAGCTTTAGATATGGCTACAGCCCGAACTGCTGAATGGAATTACACCAAATTTGGTAGGAGGTAGATGTTGGTCCAAGGAAGTGCCTTTTTCTGACTTGGTGTAAATCTGTTCAGTAGTTGCAGAGTTATTTCAAGGTTTTTCAGATATACAACTGGCCAAGCGGAGGATCCACAACCCCTCTCGAGATCTTGTGCTGATTAGCTGCCAACACTTCAAACCAGGAAGTGTTGACAGCCATATTGTGATTCAGTTGAACCGAGTCACAGGAAAAAACATTAAAAATAAATAAAAAGGGGCAGGGTAGAAACACCATGACCCCTTAGGCCTCTTGGGGGAGATACCATGGGACCGAACAGGGCAAAAAACCAATTTTTAAAAAAACCAAATTTTGGCAGGAGTCACGCTGGGTGCGTGAATCCCGCCCAAAAAAAAAGAATGAAGCGCGGGCTCCCGCGCTTCATATTAATAGGCCCCTGGGTAGGACAATTTGTAAGAGACATATATGAAGACATTTATGAGCAATTCTTAAGTTATTTTTTTTAATTTGTCCCTCAATCTTTTGTTTCGTAGACTCCGAGAGTCAAGATTGCATATGGGATTTTAATATGTGAGGCCATGTCTAAGCAGCCAAGTTCCTTCCCACGTTTAAGGCACCACATGAATCCATAGTTATTGCTAACTGAAAAACATTTCGAATATTTGTTCAGTTGTGTATCACAAACATCATTGATTGTCAATTTTTTCATAATAACCACTTTTTAAAAATTAACTCTTAAGTGAGTGAAGTATAAGCACCAATAGCGTAAACTATCTTCAGTATTCAACAAGAACGTTTATAACTTTGAAATAAAGCCATAACTTGATAGTGCATCCTAGAACTAGGGTCTAAAGACCCATGCCCTAGAGGCCCAGATTTACCCCAATGTTACACAACACAGCGCAGGTACCAAAGTTGCTGTACTGCTTTGCGTGACAGGGAGAGGACAGGAAAGCACCATATCTACAGAGATATGAAACTATCCTACTCTCTCCCTAGCACTTGCCCACAATCAGGCTGCCAGCTCTGCGCATCCACTATTGCACCATAGTGCAAAGGTGTCTGCATGAGTCTAGCATAGGTTGTGTACTGGAATGGCAACCTTCCAGTACACGATAGTATGTCTAGACTAACTATAAACATTTCCCACTTCAGAAGTGTGCTGTGCAGTGCAGCACACATGCAAAGTGGGAAAAGTGAGGAGAAATAAAAATGTTCCTCTTTTTTAACATCTATTTCAAATTGGTGTTGTTTGTGGGTGCAAAACTGGGGCCTGGATTTATCAAACTGTCACACAATGCAGCACAGCAACCAAGGTTGCTGCACAGCTTTGCATGACAGGGAGAGGATAGGAAAACACAATATCTACAGAGATGTGGTACTCAATTCAAATAAGCTTTATTCGACAATACATGTCATAAAAGCATTATCACATAAAATACAGTTTAAGAGAATAAAAACAGTGAATAAAGATGTTTTAAAACATGTGCAAGTAATGCTAAGAAAAAATCAATTCATCCTAAAATGATAAGAAGATAAGATCATGAAATAAAAGCAGCAACAGGGGTTGTTACAAATGGGTAACGGAAACATTGGGGTCTTTGGGAAGTGCCAAAGCTCAGGAATAAGGTGCTGATATCACATCCACGGTTGTGCATAATTCCAAGTTCAGTGGTTCACAGGCAATAGTTGTGATCTTATAGTCCACATTCATCTCAAGAACTTGGCTACTGTGATCGCGTAACGGGTTGATAAAATAAGTACGCAAAATTCTCAAGGTGACGCTATTTAGTCTAGTACCCAAATTCCTGCAGGTCTGCGTGAGCCATACTTTACGGGGCCCAGCGTAGGCGGAGCAGGCAAGCAATGCATGGGAGTAAGTTTCTTCTTGGCCGGTACAAGTAGGGCATTTGTTGTCGCCTGATGTGGCCCATTTAACAAGAAAATACTTTAATGGTAGGCATCCCACTCTGAATTGAAAATACAGTTTGTGATCAAAAGGTTTTAAAATTGTGTTCCAGTAATGCTTAAGGCTTGGCCAGGATTTAAATGTTAAAAAGCTCCCCGTCCACGTTGTACAGTCACTTTTCCTGATAGTATTTTGTTCAACCATAATCTACAGAGATGTGGTACTAACCTGCTATCTCCCTAGCTCTGGCCCAGAATCAGGCTGCCAGGTGTCACACACACACCTTTGCACCATAAAGCAAATTTGTCTATGTACCCCTAGTATCGGTTTTGTACTGGAAGGGTGTCCTACCAGGACAAAATATTATGCTTAGACTAACTTTCATACTTTTCCTACTTAGGATGTGTGCTGTACAGTGCAGGACACATGCAAAGTGGAAAAAGGTAGGAGAAATAATAACCTTTCTCTTTTTTAACGCCTGCTTCAAAGTGGCGCTAATTTCTGGTGCAAAGGCCTGCCTACTATTATTAATATTATAACCATGGAACACCCCCTTGACACAGAACAGACCTTTGTTATGCTCTGCGTTACTTACAGACAACTTTCCAGCCCAAAACAACTTTTGTGCTGGAAAGTAAATCCAACAAAAACATTTTGCACAGGTTTGTATCACTTTTGTGACACAAACCTAGAGCAAAAAGTATGTAAATATGGCCCTCTGTCAACTATTCTTAGTAGATAAGGTTTTGAGTCAAAAAGTGTTGGAGGTTGCATGGGAACAGCCATGTACCACCCATGGAATGGCCCTTGACATAGAGTACTGCAAAACAGGGCTTTGCATTACTTTCAGGCAACTTTCCAATGCAAAACGAGTTTGGCATTGAAGTATATCCAACATAAATATTTTGCACAAGTTTGCATCACTTATGTGACGCAGACCCAGCACAAACGTTTTGAAAACTCGGCCTAGAGTGACAGTGTCTTGAATTTGATCCTTTTAATCATAGGCATCCGAGGTGGTGCGATGATTACATTTACAAATTCCCACACTATCATTGGCAGCTGTATTTTGAGCAAGATGTAATCTCTGAACACGATAAGAGGAGAACCTGATGAAATGGGTTACCATAGTCTAATGAACAACTAAAAAGAATTACAGCTGCTAATCTGCTCATTTTAAGCAGGGACAGCTCGATGTAGCTGACTACTCTTAGATGATGAAAGCAGGAGACAGAAACTGCCTTACCCTGAACGATCAACAATAGATATTTATGGGAACTAGAGCCAAGATATCTGGCGGTAGAAAGTGACAACGGATAGAAAAGTAGTTGTTATGAATAAGAAACAGCAGACTAGATATTCTTGATGCCCCATGGCACCAGGATGCCTGCTCACTTATTTCGATTAAGTTTCAGCCATTTGCTTCCTGAAGCCAGGATGATGCCTCTGTAGGGGCACCACAGAGTTTTCAGAAAATCTCATTAGAATCAATGTACACATAGCACCTAAAGCTGTGAAAATAGGTCATAGGAGAAAGACTGAAAAATGATGGCGAAGAAGGTTTGGAACTGCCAAGGGGCCTTAGAAATTCTGCAATCTGTTGAGGTCTGTTGACTAAGCAGGCAGTGAGGGCACTTGATATCGGCCACACAGGTAGGACTTCATCCAAACAAAGACAAGATTGCATATGTAATTCCCCTCCAACTAATAAAAAAGCATGGTATGCTCAAAGCAGTCAAATTCTGACAAAATATCTAAAAATGCCAGGGGCTTAACACCTCCAACATCTGCTGACCACCTCAGATCATCCCACAAGCACCAAGCACAGTTCTGTGTCATGGTGGTGGAGAATCCCACAGGGTAGGGGTTGCGAAAATTATTAAAGGCACCATCCTCTCCAGAACATTAGACTTGACATGGACGAGAGAATTAAAGGTTGGCTAAACTAGTTAAAACATGGGTGAGTTTCTTGAAAGTGTAGTAATTACTCGTGATTTTGCTTAGTTAAGAATAATTCCAGTTTGCAAAATATTATCCTTTTTGAGAAAAACATAGAAATTATCAGCCATTTGAAAAAGCATGCATTTCAGGTCTGCATCAAATTAATCAATTTATACAGTTTAAGGGCCTCATTTAAAGTTTGGTGAATTGTCCATCATGTTGCTATGACTGCAGATGTAACAGCTTCACGTGTTTGAAAATGCCTGCCATCCATATTTAGATTCAATCAGATCAATCAATCAGGATTTATAAAGCGCGGCTAATCACCCAATAGGGTATCCAGACTCTTGCAGGTCTCGGAGGCTTATTCGAACAGTCAGGTCTTGAGGGCCATTCCTAAATCCGGTAGTGAGGTGATGGTCTGGAGGTGCATCAGGAGGCTGTTCCACATCTTTGCTGCAAAGTGGGAGAAGTAGCGTCCTCCACTTCTGCTTCGGTAGATGCGGGGAGTATAGACAAGTGGAAGGAAGGCGGTGCATAGTCTTCTTGACAGTTGTTGGAAGTTCAGGCATTGATTAATATATGCGGGTCCTTGGTTGTGTAGAGTCTTTTGTGCATGGGTCAGCAGCTTGAATTGATATCTCTTCTTTACCAGGAGCCAGTGGTTGCCTGAGGTGGTGTGTGATGTGGGTTCATCGGGGAAGGCCGAAGATGAGTCTGGCTGTGGCATTCTGTGTGGTCTGAAGTCTCTGTAAGAGGCATGCGGCGATCCCTACATAGAAGGCCTTGCGGTAGTCCAGTCGAATGATGATCAGGGCCTGTGTCACGGTGCATCTTGTGTGATAGGTAGCCACTTGAAGATCCTACGTAGCATGCGCAGAGTGAGGAAGCAGATGGAAGAGACAAAGTTGATCTGTGATTTCATGGTGAGCTTGTTGTCAATGATGAATCAGAGGTTTCTGTTGTGGTTGGAGGGAGTGGGTGCGGGTCCTAGGTCTGATGGCCACCAGGAGTCGTTCCATGTGTTGCTGCTGTTGTCAAAGATCAGTACTTCCATCTTGTCTGTTTCCAAGGAGAATCCACTGTGCGGGCATTCCATACATCTCCTAGGAGATTCTGAATAGAGGAGCAGCTCCCCAGCCCCACCCCCAGGCCAGCAAACCTAGGGTTGCTGATTGGCTCCCAGCTCCCAGGCAACCCTGAGCCCTCCTCTAACACCTGCCCAGGCCCCTTAAGGGCTTGCTGGGTGAACCCCAAAACATTCACTTCCATTTTGTGAGTTGCAGATTACCTGTGCCCCAGCAAAGTCCAGGAGGTGGTAAGGAGGCAGACTAGTGCTGTCTCTTTCCTCAAATTTAAAAAGCGATGTATTTTTTACTTTTCTTTTTAATTTAACTGTCTCTGCTTGTGGTTGTTATAGTTTAACAACTGTAGTTTTAACCTGCCCGTGCTTGCATAATTTATCCCTGTTTTGTGTTTAAACTTGTGGTTTTTACTGGTCCATGACTGTCTACATTTAACCTGTTGAATTGTGGGATTTGCAGTCCAAACTCTGTAGTTTTCCCCTATCATTCCCTGTGACTATCAGTTTTCCCCTCCAAATTTCTCCTTTGCTCTGTGCTAAGACCTGTATGTTAAGCAGTGCACCCCCAGCTTCCATTTTGTGTTAGCAAGTGAGTGAAACTAGCCCCCCCTTTCCCCCCCAGCAACAGAGGTATTCTACATCAGAGGATGCTCTGAGACAGCAGTAATCTGCTGTGAGCTGTTTAAGCCATGTTTTAAAGGGGTTGTGCACTTCATTTTTTGGCTAGGAGAGTGAGTAAAGTTTTCTACAAATAGTATTGTTAGAGGACATAGTTTGTTAGGCCCTTACCTGCAGAAGTCCAAAGTGTGCATTGAGCCTGTCTGTCTCCTAGGAGATTTTGAATAGAGGAGCAGCATCCAACTACCAGGCCAGCAAACCTTGTCTGAGGTCGCTGGGACCTTATATAGTCTGCTATTGGTTGTTACATGTGTGCACTGATTGGTGGTTGTATCTGGTGTTTCTTTTGGATTAGGGTTAGTGTTGTCATTGGTTGGTTATTTGAGGGTTCTGATTGGTTTCTGGGTGTGTGATTCAAACAATGTAGGGTTGGGAGTGGGCTAGGGTTAGGCTTTTTATTGGAAGTAGGGACTAGGGCTTCCTGTGTGATTGGGATTTTGGGACTAGGGCTAGGGTTAGGCCTTCTATTGGGAGTAGCGATTAGGGCTTTGTAGGACCTGGCCTTTTTGGCTAAAGTTCCCTAAACTTTTTGCTTTCCCCCTAGACTGTTTTCCTGACATAGAGTTGCCAATTTAGATGCTTTGGGTACTTTGCCACTGCTGATCAGTGTCAAAGTACAAGGGTTCCCTATGTAAAGTACAATGGTAATTGGTTGGCCATGATTGGTATGTTTGCCTTACTAGTAAAAGTCCCTAGTGATGTGCACTGTGTGTGCAGGGGCTAGTTATGCAAGGGCGCGCAGAGAGGGGGACTCAGGCCTTCAGTGTAGGGCCTGCGTGCAGTTTGCTAAGTTAGCATGTTGTCCTGACAAGTGCAACCACTTGTTATGCCTTACTTTCCCTTTTGCGTACACTGTGGGCACCCCTGTGGTAGGTCCCAGGTAACCCCTGGGCAGGGTGCAGTGTAGGTAAAAGGCAGGACATATACTGAGGTGTGTGCTATGTCCTGACAGTGAAAAAACACTCCATTTCATTTTCACTGGTGAAAGGCCATTCTGCCCATAGGACAGAATGGGGGAGGCTGGGTATGGTGTTTTGTTAGCCTAGTTTCCTATAAGTTTATAATGGAGAGGTGAAGTTTAGTATGTATGAACTCACAGTGTCATAACACATCTTTCTATGAAAGTGGTTTTGTCACTGTGTGTTCAAAAACCACTCTTTTAGAAAGTGGCTGAGTTTTGTGCTTTAAGCATTTCTGTGTGTCTCTCCTGAATGTGTATTGACGGTCTGGATCTGAGATGGGAGGGGGTGAGATGGCACTTGGCTGACCTGCATCTGGAGCGTATGCGAGGAGAAACCCCGGGAGGTGAAGAGGCCTGGGTTGCAGCTATAAAACAATTGACCCATCTCCTGCTGAGTGATTAAGGGTCCAGACCCCCAGTATCAAAGAGAGAAAGGTGACACTGGGAGGGAGACACCCAGAACTGATTTAAGCAGGGGTCAGGGACCCCTGAGCACAACGAACTTCAAAGACATGAAGGGGTATAACTAAGAGAACTGAAACCCCTAGAATTTGGTGTAATTTTGAATGGCGAAATGGATAGGTCGAGACTGCAAAGGCTTTGCCCTCTTTCGTGGTCAAGAAGAACCTCTGCCAAGGAAGAAGTTGCTGAAGAGACTGCTGGATAGGACTGACCCTTGCTTCATGATCTGGGGCTGGCCTGCAGTTTGTAGCTTTTACTAAGGAAGAGACTGAAGGGACATTGCAGTGGGTGGTCCCCCCCTTCTTGAACAGGACTGTGCTTTGTGCTGTGTCCTGAACCCCAAGGGCCCGAGGTGATCTGGCTCCCTGTTTGGAAACACAGGAACATAAATGTTTCTGGAGAAGTCCCAAGCAACACGGTGTGCGCGTGCTTTTGCAGCTTGAGACCCTCAGAAGTTGTGCCTTGTGATCGTGGGCACCCAGGAGTAAACTGAGTCTCGGACGCGCAGGGTGCGTGTCGTGGTGCAAGCCGAGGCGTTGGTGAGGAGCGCCTGGTCGTAGTGTGCACCGGGAGACGAGGTGAGACTCGGACGCGCAGGGTGCGTGTCGTGGTGCAAGCCGAGGCATTGGTGAGGAGCGCCTGTTCGTTGTGTGCACTGGGAGAAGAAGTGAGTCTCGGACGCGCAGGGTTCGTGTCGTGGTGCAAGCCAAGGCATTGGTGAAGAGCGCCTGGTCGTTGTGTGCACCGGGAGAAGAGGTGAGACTCAGACGCGCAGGGTGCGTGTCTTGGTGCAAGCCGAGGTGTTGGTGAAGAGCGCCTGGTCGTTGTGTGCACCGGGAGAAGAGGTGAGACTCGGACGCGCAGGGTGCGTGTCGAGGTGCAAGCTGAGGAGTGGTGATGATCACCTGGTCATCGTGTGCACCAGAGAAGAGGCGAGTCTCGGACATGCAGAGTGTGTGTCGCGGTACAACCAGAGGCGCTGTTGAGGAGTGCCTGGGTAGTGTGTGCACTGAAATCGAAGTAAGTCTCCACAAGTGCTGAGGGCGGGTCTCGGTGTCCACTGAGACTGCCGGAAGGAGGGCCAGGTCATTGGGCCCTCGGAGTGCAACAGTAGCGGCCGGACCAGCAGTCCCGGGGGAGCGGACTCACCGGCCCGAGCTCGCCGTGCCCATTGACGGAGTTCTGGATCAAGGCCCAAGTCGCTGAAGGAGGGGAGGAGAGTGGGGTCGCGCCCCCCCAGGTAATGTGGATCACCACCTGGGGTGGGGTTTGGGCTCGGAGGGACACTCTCTCGGCCTCTCGTTCCTGGCAGCTGTGTGAGCCTGTTGCTTCGACTCGGATCAAGACCCGTGCTGGCCCAAGCAGGGGCAGTACTGGGGCCGGAGTGAGAAGCTGTACTTTTGTGTCATCATTGATCCATGTCGGGGGCAACTGTTAACGGATCACCTAGACTGTTGTATTACACTTTGCATTATTGCTGCTAACGCACTATCGAACTGTCGTATGACGCCTGACTCTATTTGTGCCTGACGAACTACATGCTGGGTGCGCTACGCACTGCGTTATTTTCCCTTGCAGAGTACATGATTGTAAGCGTGGCGCATTGCATTATTTCTTCATCGCACAGTACCTGATTATAGCGTGGCGCCTTGCATTATTTCTTCAGTGCCCAGTACATGATTGTAGCGTGACGCATTGCTTTGTTTCTTCCTTGCACAGGGCATGCTGGTGGTGATACGCATTGCATTATTCCTTCTATTGCAAAGTACATGACTGTGGCGTTACGTATGGCATTGTTTCTCTATTGCACAGTTCAGGAGTATATCGTTACGCAGTGCAGTATTTCGTTTCTTTTGCAACGTGTGTGATTCTAGCAATACGACCTACCTAACCTGTTGGAAACGGTTAGAAGTCAGCTTAACTGTTGGTTAGAAGCGTTGGTTGGGATTAGAACCTACCAATCCACCGGACGAAATACTACCCATTATTATATGTTGGTTTTGTATCGTGTGGTCATATCGTATATCTTCTTGTATAAAGATTATACTCGTTTTATAAAAACTCGTGTGGAGTCTATTTGTGGTGACATCATTGGGTTGCTGTGAGTGTGGTTGCACATACTGTACACTCGTGCCTTGGAGATAAGCCTGGCTGCTCGTGCCAAGCTACTAAGGGGGTGAGCAGGGCTATCTCAGACCGTGTCCTTACTTAGCCTAACGTTGAAAAGAGGGGTCCGGATCTCGCACCTGGCAACAGCGGTGTGGGACGGGGACTCCCGCCTCCAGTATTTGGTGGCGGCGGTGAGGGATAAGGACCCCCACTTCCAACATTTGGCGGCAGAGCGGTGGGATTCGATCCCAATGTAAATTAAACGTGTATGTGCAAAATCACTCACAGTAATTGGTGTTCATCATAAATTGATCGCAGTTCACGACGCAACCACATATTGTGTTTTTGGAATTGTTGGTTCTATTGTTGAGGAACATTTAAACCACACATCATGTCTCAGGGAGAGAGCCAGATAGCCAGTGAGGCTGAGGCTGCAGAATTAGAGTTTAACATTGAGGCACTGTTTTCCTACAAGGTTGATCAGTTGAGGAAATTCTGCAGAGCTTTGGGATCTCCCATGAAGGGTAGCGCCAAGAAGGAGGAGCTGCAAATGGCCTTGAGGGCCTGGTGGGAAGCCAAAGAGGCTCAGGAGACGGGGGATGTTGAGGTGGATGAGGATGACCCATGGAATGGATTTGGTCCACAGGATTTGCCAGTGGAGAGACCAGCCGCAGGGGCTGGTAGTAGCCATTCAGGGAGGAGTTTTTCACCAGAGGAGTTGGAGGAAAACCAAAGGGTCAGACTGCATGAGTTGGAGGTGTTAAAACTTAAACCGCAAGCATGGGAGAGCAGGAACGCTCTCGTGTTGGAAGAGAAACGGATTCTCTTCGCTCATGAGTTAAGCATGAGGGAACTGGACATTAAGGGTAGACAAACAGAGTCCAGTGTGATTGGTGGCAGCGCACAGCCAGCGCCAAGTGTGGATGATTACAAGAGTGCACTGGAGGATTGGGTAGTGGTTAGCATGGTAAATGATTTGGCGGGGTTGACCAATTTGGCCCCAGGGGAGCCTAGGCTCAGAAATTATTTTCCAGGATTGCGCCACCCTGGGTTAAGGTGTGGGCTCCTTGATTCCCGGGAGTCTGCACGAGAACTGGACCCCTGGTCATGGGTCCAGGGGCCTGAGAAGGCCCCAGAGAGGGAAGGAGGGCCAAGTGGCACAAGGAGATCCCAGAGTAGTGAGGAGGGGTTGCTGGCTAGCCTCTTGTCTCAAAAGAGGGGGAGGAAGAGTAAGCAGCACCCCCAGGGATCAGCAGCACCATCCAGGAAACTGGGGGGGGTCCGTAGGAGAGCCCCCGGGTGGAGGTCTAGTGCCTACTTGCCAGAGGTGTGAGGAAGAACACCTAGCATCAGGAGGGCGTGGGGAGTCTTTAGCCAGAGCTCCTGCCATCCTGAAGTTTGTGGGTGCCATTCCTAAGTGGCAGGCCCAGAAAAATAAATGGAAGGTTAAAAGAGGGTTGTGTTCCCCAGTGGGAACACCGGTGGGACAGTGTCCAGCCAGTGGGGCTGGGTTCCCTAGAAGTGACCAGAGTAAACCCACTTTTAACCTGGAGGGCAGAGATGACTGGAGGTAGTATCCTGACCAATGGGCCTTCCCAGCGTACCACTCCAGGGTGGGGTTGGCATGGGTCCAGCACCCCTGGAGGGGTTCCCCTGGCCGGGAGGGATCCATGGAACAGCATTGTTGGCTCAGGGGGTAGTGATCAGGAAGAACCCCTGGGGTCAGGACGGCGAGGAACAGGAGGGTATCCCTGTGGTAGAGGGCCTGCGTCCTGGTTCTATCGCCTGAAGCAGGGAAGTCCATCAAGGTAATGATTGGTCTACCCTGGCTTTTGGCTGGGAGGGGGTTGTGTAGGACTTGGCCTTTTTGGCTAAAGTTCCCTAAACTTTTGCTTTCCCCCTAGACCGTTTTCCTGACATAGAGTTGCCAATTTAGATGCTTTGGGTACTTTGCCACTGCTGATCAGTGTCAAAGTACAAGGGTTCCCTACGTAAAGTACAATGGTAATTGGTTGGCCATGATTGGTATGTTTGCCTTACTAGTAAAAGTCCCTAGTGATGTGCACTGTGTGTGCAAGGGCTAGTAATGCAAGGGCGCGCAGAGAAGGGAACTCAGGCCTTCAGTGTAGGGCCTGCGCGCAGTTTGCTAAGTTAGCATGTTGTCCTGACAAGTGCAACCACTTGTCAGGCCTTACTTTCCCTTTTGCGTACACTGTGGGCACCCCTATGGTAGGTCCCGGGTAAACCCTGGGCAGGGTGCAGTGTAGGTAAAAGGCAGGACATATACTGAGGTGTGTGCTATGTCCTGACAGTGAAAAAAACACTCCATTTCATTTTCACTGGTGAAAGGCCATTCTGCCCATAGGACAGAATGGGGGAGGCTGGGTATGGTGCTTTGTTAGCCTAGTTTCCTATAAGTTTATAATGGAGAGGTGAAGTTTAGTATGTATGAACTCACAGTGTCATAACACATCTTTCTATGAAAGTGGTTTTGTCACTGTGTGTTCAGAAACCACTCTTTTAGAAAGTGGCTGAGTTTTGTGCTTTAAGCATTTCTGTGTGTGTCTACTGAATGTGGATTGCCTGTCTGGATCTGAGATGGGAGGGGGTGAGATGGCACCTGGCTGACCTGCATCTGGAGCGTATGCGAGGAGAAACCCGGGAGGTGAAGAGGCCTGGGTTGCAGCTATAAAACAATTGACCCATCTCATGCTGAGTGATTAAGGGTCCAGACCCCCAGTATCAAAGGGAGAAAGGTGACACTGGGAGGGAGACACCCAGAACTGATTTAGGCAGGGGTCAGGGACGCCTGAGCACAACGAACTTCAAAGGCATGAAGGGGTATAACTAAGAGAAGTGAAACCCCTAGAATTTGGTGTAATTTTGAATGGCGCAATGGACAGGTCGAGTCTGCAAAGGCTTTGACCTCTTTCGTGGTCAAGAAGAACCTATTGCCAAGGAAGAAGTTGCTGAAGAGACTGCTGGATAGGACTGACCCTTGCTTTGTGATCTGGGGCTGGCCTGCAGTTTGTAGATTTTACTAAGGAAGAGACTGAAGGGACATTGCAGTGGGTGGTGTCCCCCCCTTCTTGAACAGGACTGTGCTTTGTGCTGTGTCCTGAACCCAAGGGTCCGAGGTGAGCTGGCTCCCTGTTTGGAAACACAGGAACATAAAAGTTTCTGGAGAAGTCCCAAGCAACGTGGTATGCGCGTGCATTTGCAGCTTGAGACCCTCAGAAGTTGTGCCTTGTGATCGTGGGCACGCAGGAGTAAACTGAGTCTTGGACGCGCAGGGTGCGTGTCGTGGTGCAAGCCAAGGCATTGGTGAGGAGCGCCTGGTCGTTGTGTGCACCGGGAGATGAGGTGAGACTCTGACGCGCAGGGTGCGTGTCGTGGTGCAAGCCGAGGCGTTGGTGAGGAGCGCCTGGTCATTGTGTGCACCGGGAGAAGAAGTGAGTCTGCCCCCGCAGACTGATCCAGCAGGCCTTTCATTGCAGTGCCTCGCCGCCTGCTCGGAATCACCGGAGGAGACCCGGCATTCTGCCCTTAACCAAATTACCTACCAGCTATCGGGACACACTGCCCGGAACCCTTGAAGTATTCATCCGATTTTAGAACGTAGCGGTTCACCGCCCTTCAGATTCTACTTGCTCACACGGTTACTCGTCCTGATGATGGTCTCTAATTTATAGAGATCGAAACGCCGTCGACCTATTACAACCAAAACTTCAACTGTAAAAATTCACTTGAGTTTTGCTTATGTTGTCAATGTGATGTAATTTTAAGTCACCAGCACTTTTTCACCTTTTCACGCAACCTCACTCGATGTGTGAGCACCAGGACTAGATCCTAAAATACGTGTGGATGATATAACGTTTATGATGTAATAAATGTCTTGTCATCCCTACAACCTTGTGTCCCGCCATACGCTGTTTTTCTCTTCCTTCTCTCTTGTAACACGAGAGCTCAGACGAAAGCTTTATCTCGACTAAATAGTAGCTCTGGCTACCCGAGGACCATTCTGGCCTCATCTTGACCACTGTTGTTTAAAAACACGTATACCACCCCAGGTCGTACCGTTGGGGTTCCCTTGTTCGCTAAATATAATATATGCATGCCAAGGCATTGGTAAAGAGCGCCTGGTCGTTGTGTGCACTGAGAGAAGAAGTGAGACTCGGACGTGCAGGGTGCGTGTCTTGGTGCAAGCCGAGGCATTGGTGAAGAGCGCCTGGTCGTTGTGTGCACCGGGAGAAGAGGTGAGACTCGGACGCGCAGGGTGCGTGTCGAGGTGCAAGCCGAGGAGTGGTGACGATCGCCTGGTCATCGTGTGCACCAGAGAAGAGGCGAGTCTCGGACGCGCAGGGTGTGTGTCGCGGTGCAACCAGAGGCGCTGTGGAGGAGTGCCTGGGTAGCGTGTGCACCGAAATTGAAGTAAGTCTCCACAAGTGCTGAGGGCAGGTCTCGGTGTCCACTGAGACCGCCGGAAGGAGGGCTAGGTCATTGGGCCCTCGGAGTGCAACAGTAGCGGCCCGGACCGGCAGTCCCGGAGGAGCGGAGTCGCCGGCCCGAGCTCGCCGTGCCCATTGATGGAGTTCTGGATCAAGGCCCAAGTCGCTGAAGGAGGGGAGGAGAGTGGGGTCGTGCCCCCCAGGTAACATGGATCACCACCTGGGGTGGGGTGCGGGCTTGGAGGGACACTCTCTCGGCCTCTCGCTCCTGGCAGCTGCATGAGCCTGTTGCTTCGGCTCAGACCGAGACCTGTGCTGGCCCAAGGAGGGGCAGTACTGGGGCCGGAGTGAGAAGCGGTACTTTTGTGTCATCATTGATCCATGTCGGGGGCAACTGTTAACGGAGCACCTAGACTGTTGTATTACACTTTGCATTATTGCTGCTAACGAACTATCGAACTGTTGTATGACGCCTGACTCTATTTGTGCCTGACAAACTACATGCTGGGTGCGCTACGCACTGCGTTATTTTCCCTTGCAGAGTACATGATTGTAAGCCTGGCGCATTGCATTATTTCTTCATCGCACAGTACCTGATTATAACGTGGCGCCTTGCATTATTTCTTCAGTGCCCAGTACATGATTGTAGCGTGACGCATTGCTTTGTTTCTTCCTTGCACAGGGCATGCTGGTGGTGATACGCATTGCATTATTCCTTCTATTGCAAAGTACATAACTGTGGCGCTATGTATGGCATTGTTTCTCTACTGCACAGTTCAGGAGTATATCGTTACGCAGTGCAGTATTTCGTTTCTTTTGCAACATGTGTGATTCTAGCAATACGACCTACCTAACCTGTTGGAAACGGTTAGAAGTCAGCTTAACTGTTGGTTAGAAGCGGTGGTTGGGATTAGAACCTACCAATCCACCGGAAGAAATACTGCCCATTATTATATGTTGGTTTTGTATCGTGTGGTCATATCGTATATCTTCTTGTATAAAGATTATACTTGTTTTATAAAAACTTGTGTGGAGTCTATTTGTGGTGACATCATTGGGTTGCTGTGAGTGTGGTTGCACATACTGTACACTCATGCCTTGGAGATAAGCCTGGCTGTTCGTGCCAAGCTACTAAGGGGGTGAGCAGGGCTATCTCAGACGGTGTCCTTACTTAGCCTAACGTTGAAACGAGGGGTCCGGATCTCGCACCTGGCACCAGCGGTGTGGGATGGGGACTCCCGCCTCCAGCATTTGGTGGCGGTGGTGAGGGATAAGGACCCCCACTTCCAACAGGCTTCTTGTGTGATTGGTTGCTGGAGTAGGTGTGGGACTAAGATTAGGGTTAGGCTTTTTATTGGAAGTACGGACTAGGGTTCCTGTGTCATTGGTTGCTGGGACTAGGGTTGGGACTACTGGTAGGGCTAGGGCCTCTATTGGATGTAAAGATTAGGGTTGCTGTACCTGATTGAGTGCTTGGACTAGGGCTAAGATTGGCTGTGAGGTCCTGGTCTCGTATTGGTTCTAGAGGTTAGGACTATTGTTGTGATTGGATAGGGTTAGGGCTAGGGTTCCCATTGGCTGAAGGGGTCGCCTGACTACTAGGGCTATAAAAGGCCAAGGCTTAGGGCATCTCAGCCCGGGCATCGAGGCTAAGGGCAGAGAGGACAAGGGCAGGTGCCTGTATGAGTCTGTTCGAAACTGGTCGGGACTAGGGCCTGAAATGCTGCCCATTTTCCCATTCAGTAATACCCACCCTAAACTATCCACAAATAGAGTAACACACTCACACCAAATGTACACCACACACTTACTACAAACCAACCCTATGCACAAGTCAATGTACCAGCATACACTACAAAACCACACAAACCACATCTATAGACCCTTCTATTCCAGCTACCACACATTTCCACCATCACCTAAGAACAGTACACAACTCTATCCTATACCACTGACCAATGCACTCATCACAAACACAACCAAAATCCCACCATACTTAACTACAACCCATTCAGACACACACTTCCCACTCTAATTACTCCTAACAGACCCCCTTTTATCATTAACACACCCATACTCAGCCTTCCATCGTTTGTCCAACCAAAAGCCTTCTCTTCTTTCTACTACAATAACACAACAACACAACACTTACATGCCACAGCACCACACAATTTAACTCTTGCAGCAAACAGGTCTAAAACAATCTCAAATCTACTTCATCCCCTCCTACACACAACATACACTGTATTCACAAACACATCACCACCCCCTTTACCTTACAAATTCCACTCGCAAACATTACTATACAAACAAATCCATCTCATAAAACAAATACATCCGCACCTCTTTTCACTACTCCTCAAAAACAAAACATATCACACACATGAGCACAACAAAATCTCTCAAGCACAACACCTCATAATACTTACAGTCACAAAATACAATCATACACCCACCTTTCAATCTACACAAAGGAACAAACTACAATGCCAAGCTTTGTCTCTTCCACTACACCTAACACACATACAGCAACACAGCAACTCTCTTCCCACCGCCTCTCATCCAATGGACAATTTAGAAGCTTACTACATGACCCACATGCTGCACCACCACCACTGACTCTTACACCTTCCGCCCTAAACATACGTAAACAATATAAGCAACGTGCCACAAATCACAATTTTGCTTCTCCGTGTCTACTGCAAAACAAGGTTACACCACAAAAACAACACAGCACACCAACTCACTCTTAAACACAGTTGCCACCACCTACGCATGCAGACCTATCAAAATGCCTTCTTAGCCTGCTGGACAAGGAACACATTACAGAACAGCTACACAATTGCTATCCTAATACAGATAATACCAGCACTAAAACACACCTGCTACTAACCCACACAATACTGATCACTCTTCTACAAAACTAAGTCTCACTGTCACCGAAGCACATTCTCTAAACTGTCTACTAATAAATGCTTGATCACTCTCTAAAAACAAACATCACATCTACGACCTTCTCACCGATGCAAACCCAGACATACTATTCATAACTGAATCGTGGTTGGGCGATGATATGGCACCAGTCCTGCATGAAGCCATTCCTCTAGGCTATCAAACGATCACCCAAAATCGTATAGGCAAAAAGGGAGGTGGTCTAGCTGTTGTGTTCAGGCAAACATTACACATCACTAAAGTTGACGACATCTCCATAAAGAATTGTGAGGCTCTTCTCACAAGATGCAATACTACACCGTCTTCCTCCTGTAACTTCCTGCTCCTTTACAGACCTCCACCTAGCAAGGTGACATTCCCAGATGCACTTCTAGACACAGTTTCAAATCTGATAACAATACACTCCAACCTATGCATTCTGGGTGACCTCAACATTTGCTTTGACAAACCCAATATGACCCATCCAAAAACAATAATCAATGGCCTAGACGCACTGAACCTGCATCAGATTGTCCACAAACCCACAAACATTGCTGGACATATCCTAGATGTCATTTTTACTAATACCAAACTAGTTACCTTTCAAACTATAACTCCGGTCACATGGTCAGACCACCATTTGCTCGCTTTCCAACATAAAACAACACTAAGCGACTCACCTAAAACCACCTTACGTGCATCCACCTATCGGCCATGGAACAAACTCAATTTGGAACACTTAGAAACACAACTAACATACAGTACAGATCTGGAAACAATACATTCTGTTAAAAAACTATATGAGTGGCTACAGGAAGCTTTTGATATCCTGATACCACTCAAAACCACACAACAGAACAAAAGAAAACAAGCACCTTGGAGAAATACAGAGATAAAAGACATAAAACTACAAATTAGAAAGCTGCAACGTGCCTGGCTCAAAACAAAAAACAAACAAGACAAACTTCACCTACAGAAAATTAACAGATTATACAAGTCAGCTATCAAAAAAGCAAAGAAGAGGTACTATTCAGACAGAATTCAAAATGTCTAAATGTGCAAATACAGATTCTATAAAATACTCAATGAATTTCGTAAGCCAAATTGCCTAGAAGGAACTCATCCCATTACTCAAGATTTCACAGGCAAACTGGCAAATCATTATACGGACAAAGCAGACACGTTGGACTCGTACTTAAAACAGAGACAAAGCACCAGCACTAACCCTTTTACAAAACAACAATCCAAGAATACTCTAACTCAGCCTCTCCGTTCCTTCCAACACATTTCACACGATGAATTTATGGACCTGGTCAAAGCAAGCAGGCCTGCCGGCAGCCCTTCTGACCTGTGTCCACCGCAAACTTTCAAGACAATTCTTCTAACAACCTCTGCTGCCAATCCAGTAAGAAGAATCATCAACTAACTACCGGAATATTTCCAGAAGAACTCAAAAAGTCATACATACGTCCTTTACTGAAGAAAACAAACTGGGACCCGCTGAACTCTGACAACTACAGACCCATTACAAATGGACCTTACTTGGACAAATTGATAGAAAGAGCAGCGTTTGCACAGATGTCACAATTCATTGAAGACAATACCATACTTTCAGACTTCCAAACGGGATTCCGTCCGGAAAGAGACACAGAATCTGCCCTCCTTGCCAACTGGGATGACCTGAAGAACACAGTTCACCGCAACGGGGTTGCTGCGCTACTCCTCTTGGATATCTCGGCTGCCTTTGATTCGGTTGACCATGACACTCTGGTACAAAGACTCTACGAAGCCGGCATAGAGGGGACTGCTTTAGACTGGATCACGTCCTACCTTCGAAACAGAGGTAATGTCATCCATACCCCACCTTTCTCGTCCAAACCGTACTCCACAAAAGCTAGGGTCCCTCAAGGCTCTATCATCTCGCCCATGCTTTTCAACATCTACATGAATTCATTAACAATACTGATCAATCAATTTCACCTCACGTGCTATAACTATGCAGATGACACGCAAATACTCCTTCAACTGGAATGCCCCAAAGACATTGGAAACTCGCCAATTTTCAGTTGTCTCAGAGCTGTGGATCAATAGATGACATGGAGCCATCTCAAATTGAATGCTTCCAAAACTGAAATACTCACGTGTGGCGATTGGAAACATTATGACCCGCTTGCCGCCTGGCCTGATGAACTGGGATCACCACCTAAAGTATCGAAGGAAGTAAGAAACCTTGGAATGACCATGGACTCCAAGCTGTCGATGAATGCCCAAGTGGACAAACTTGCAAGATCAAGCTTTGTTACTAAAAAAACTCTGCGACGAATCTTCCCCCATTTGGGATTTCCACACAAGGTCCAAGCTATCATCTCCCTTGTTCTGTCCAAACTTGATTACGTCAATAGCCTCTACCAGGGATCACCTTTAACGACTATGAAAAGACTAAAGCGGATTCAGAACTCGACTGCCAGACTACTCTTACATATCAAACTGCGAGACCACACCTCCCTGCCTTGAAAGCCCTGCATTGGTTACCGGTTGCCAGAAGATCCACGTTCAAGCTGCTTTGTATCACCCACAAAGCGATACATGGAATGGGACCGCTCTTCATCAGGATTAAAATCACCAAACACATTCAGCATAGGAACCTCCTCTCTAGAGTGGCACCTCGCCTCAAAATCCCAAGGTACAAGAAAAAAACCATGGGTGGCACATCCTTCTCTGTTCAAGCATCAAAATATGGAACTCTTTACCCCCCAACATAAGATCCACAGACAACCACCTTATCTTCAGAAAACTACTCAAGAATTGGCTCTTCCCCACATAAGCACCATACGCAAACAGAAATACAGGATATCCCTCTGTATATAAGCATTTATTTGTGCTATAGATATGTATCTATACATGTGTATTGCTTTGTATCAACATGTCGAATAATTATGTTAAAAAATAAAATAAAAAAGAATAAATAAATAACTTTTAAGTACAACACTTGAAAACCATAGTTTATTGAATGCATCTTTAATCTACTTATACTTACTTCCTTTATGCATCTATGTACCTTCCATGTACTTGGATCTATGTATTTATTACTTGCCTCAAAATAAAAAATAAATAAATAATGCACTACCCTATTTCTCACCCTATACCTCTATCAATATATCCTCTACATCCACTCTCTCATTCATCTCAAACCCCATACCACCTATGACCCCCAAAATAGCCATTTCTAGACTCTCCCCTACTCTACCCCTCCTTGCACCATCTGACACCTTTTTTACTATACTGATCCCCCAAAACAAGCCTTTCTAAACTCTTCCCTCTGACTCTTCCCCTCCACATCCCTTTTTACTCATCCCAAGCCTCCCACAACTGCTATAATGTCCAAAAAAAAAAAGAAATCTCTAAATCCTTCACTCTTCTATCCCTCCACTATCCTTTTCAATCAAAATACCAGACTAACATGTCCACTTATCAAATTTCATATTTCACTATACTAATTCACCACTAATCCTTCATGGGTTCCGGAGTAGCGTGCTACTCGTGAAAAAAAAAAGCGCTTCAACACCCCATCAGGGGTAACAAGCGCTATATAAATGCAAACCTTTTTCCCTCTTCTATCCCTCCGCTATCCTTCTGAATCCAAATAATTGACTAACCTATCCACCACTCAAATTACTTTCATATTTCACTATACTAATTCAACACTAATCCTTCTTGGGTTCCGGAGTAGCGTGCTACTCGCCGAAAAAGTGGTTCGACGCCTTGTCAGGGGTAGTAAGCGCTATATAAATGCAATTACAATACAATACAATACAATGCCATGTATGCAGGCATATGGACTATCAGCAAGGCCAAGACTTCTGGCCAAGACTGATCTGTACAAATTGTACCACAATTATGGCATGGGGGAATTGCCATTTTTCCATATGATTTCAGTGGCAAAACACCCAGGGGCAGATTTACGAGCCCCCTGCGCCACCAGTACGTCACTTTTCCTGACGTACTGGTGGCGCAGGGGGCTGCTCCATATTTACAAGGAGAGGAAAAGCCACCCTGCGTGACTTTTCCTCTCCTTGTAAATACGGACCCTTCACACGCAGCACTTTGCGGTGAAGGGGCGTTCCATGGGTGTTGCTGTGGGTGTTCCCACGCAACACTCATGGAACAAGACACATCTCCAGAATTACGAGAAATCGTAACTCTGGAGATGCGTCTGAAAGCTACGCCACCCTAGAGGTGGCGTAGCGAGCGCACCGAGGAGAAATGTTTTCATTTCTCCTCGTTTTTCCTCTTTCAATGCGTGCTGCCTTCTACAGCACGCATTGAAAGAGGAAAATGCCTGTAGTGATTGCTTTTGTGTAGGAAGGTGCCCCTTCCTGCACAAAAACAATCTCCCATGACGCAGGCATCCTTGCACCATGGTGCAAGGGTGCCTGCGCCGGCGCATGGCTGCAGTTTGTGCGCCAGCGCAGGGGGAAGGACAGAGATGCGACATATTGTTGTAAATATGTCGCATCCCTGTGCTTCAAAACTAACGCAGCGCAGCAAAATGACTTGCTGCGCCGTGCTGCGTTAGTTCAACGTAAATCTGCCCCCCAGTATGTAGCGTAATGTTCACAAAGTCAGAAATGTTGCCATAGTAGAGCAACAGTCTTTGAGCAAAGACCTACAGCATCTTCTACAAAATACTCACTATCACCAAGAAATAAGATTTATCTTGAAACTAACACTGTGCTGCTTGAGATAACAGGGAGCAAGCATGCATGTCCCAGTGAGGCTGAGCACTGAGGTGCACAGATAAGAAGCTTGGGTTGATGGTAATGAATTACTGAGGGTGGATCTTGCTCTCCTTGGTCCTGAGGTACTGATCTCAACCCTCAGCCAAGAGAGGACAATGTCGGTCAGTATTATGTACAAGATATGGCCAGTATCCACAGTGTCCTACACATAGGTTCACATTATGATGCGGTGTAACAATTTCAGGGGAAGAGTAGATTTCCCAGTCATAAAATCAAGACGGCAAGCCCTGGCAACCCATTCACCCAGTTGGCAGTCTAATAATTAATAATGGGTGCTATTTAGTTGGTGACCACCTCAATAGCAGAGATTATTGGTTATTCTGCCTGCCACGTGAAGAATAGTACTAAGGACGCCAAACTATCCTTTCTGTATGGGAACTAGAGTGGCCTCTAGTTTCCATTAAAGGAATGATAATTCTGTGGCCTTAGCAACCAGGCAGAATCAGGTGACCAGCATGCAATGTTGCCCTGGCAGTGAGTACATAGCAGAGTGGACAGACCAAGTGAGGTAGGAGAGCAGAAATATTAGTACACTGGGATGAAAGAGATAGGTGGTTCCAGGGGTGTGAGAATGGGACAGAGATTAGAGTTCAGGGAGAGAGCAGTTAGATGGAGGATAGTGGTGAGGCTAGCGGAGAGAGTGGAAGACTGTGGAGAGAGCATAGACACTGGGGGAGAGAGAACAGACAGGGAGGATATAGAAATCCAAATGGAGAACAGACAGATGGGGAAGAGCTGTGGCTAGACTGGAGAACAGACAGACTGGGGGGAATGGGAATAGAATAGGGAGTGAGTCAACAGACTAACGAGGAGAGCTGAGAGAATGGGAGTATAAGGGGACGGACTGGGAAGAAGAGAGGGCAGACTGAGGTGGACATTAGGGAGAGTGGAGAAATGGGAGAGAGTTTGAACAGTCCCTGAGACATTCGGAGAGATGGAAAAATTGTGAGGACAGCAAGCAGGTTGAGGCAGAGCAGTGAGATTAGGTGTTATCACACTCTGGTGGAGTGACCAGAGAGAATGGGGGAAAGTTGGCAACCCAAATGGAAGAGAGTAGACTGGAGGAGAGAGAAGAGACAGTGACAGAGGGAGAGGGCAGACTGAGGAGGGTGAGTGGAATGGTAAAGAGAGCATGGACATGGGAAAAGCAAGGAGACTGGTGGGGAGAGTGGAGACTGAGGGAGAGGGGACAGCCAGAAGCAACGGGGATGGGGGAAATTGGGCAAGTTGGGCCAGGAGAGGGTAAGCAGGGAAAAAGACTAAGGGTGAAAGCAGGCAGAATGGGAGAGAGAATGAAGAACGGACAGTCTGGGGCAAGAACAGTGAGACAAGAAAAAAGTCTGAAGGGGAGCGACTCAAAGGTAGAAATTCCAAACATGGGAAGAGCAGAAAGATTGAGGAGAGTGGAGAAAACCAGCAATGACAGTAGAGAGCCAATGAGAGATGAGAGACTGAAAGGGAGAGTTGACAGTCTCAGAGGAGAGTGGACATATTGGAGGAGAGTGAAGAGGTGATGGTGAGAGAGGAGGGCCATGTGGAGAGCAGACCATCTGATGGAGAGGCTGGTGGGTAGAGTGGACTGACTAAGGAAAGTACATAAACTGTGGGAGAGTGAGGAAGTGACAAGAAGACCAGGTAGTCCGGGGCAAGCTGATGGACTAAGAGGAGAAGGCAGATAGGAGGAGAGTGAGGAGGGATATGAGAGGGGGCATGTGTGTTAATGAGAGAAAGGGCATTCTTAGGAACAGAGCAGATACACAGTGATTGAGGGGGGTGAGCAGAGAGACTTATGGACAACAGGGAGGTTGGGGTGAACGTGTAGGCATCTTGGAAAGGGCATTGAGACTGGCTTGAAGACTAGAGTGTCTGGAAGGGAAATAAGACAGATGGAGAGTAAAGAGCTGATGGGAATAGATAGACTGGAAAGGGGCGTGAACAGACTTGAGAGAGCAGCATAGAGACAGGGAGAGTTGTGAAGTTGGTCGAGAAATCAAACTGGGGTGATTAGATAAAATACAAGAAGATTTGACAGACTGGGTGGGAACATGCAGAATAGGGTAGAACAGAGAGGCTGGCAAAGAGAGCTGATAGTTTGATAGAAGGCAGATATACTGTGGGAGAGCAGAAAAACTGGCAGACATTGAGGAGAGACTTTAGGGAGAGTGGGCAAGCTCAAGCCACAAAGGAAAGTCTGGGTGGAGCAAACAAACTAGGAGTGAAAGCCAAACGACCGGAGAGAATAAAGAGATTGGATAGAGCGAATAAGTCAGCGGAAGAATGGAGCCATTTGAGGAGAGCAGCAAGACTGGCTTAGTGAGTGGAGAGTGCTGGAGAAGGCAGATAGATGAGGAAATGGAAGGACTGGAGGTAAGAATGATTAGACAGGTGGAAAGTTAAGACATACTGGAAGGAGTTGATAGATAAGAGGGGATGGAATACACTGGGGAGAGAGTAGAGAGACTAGAGGAGCAGAGAGACTGGTGGATAGCAGACAGATGATGAAGAGAGTCTTGAATCTGGTTGAATAATTATAGAAGCTGAAGTGGAAGAAGACATGCTGGTTTGAGAACTGAGGGATGTGTGAGAAAGGATAGTCCAGTGGAAAGCTGATATCTCAGGAGGAGAACGGAGAGACTTAGGTATGCAGGAACGTGCAGAGAAAATGAGCAGACCATGGTGGGAACAGGGGTCAGCCTACAAGGAAGTGGCCAGATCCAGGGGGCTAAACAAACAAAGTGAGTGGAAAGGGAGGTGACTAGAAGCATGTGTGCTGGATAATAGGAAACGGGGCAGATGGGGGAAAGCAGGCTGGCAAAGGAAAAAGGGACAGATTCTGGGAAGAATGGGCATTTTCTGTGTAAAGCAGTTGGATCTGGAGGTAAGAAGACTGAGGGAAAAAATGGGGCAACTTGGGGAGGAACCAACAAACTTGGGGTAAAGCTTGTAGGCATGCAGGAAAGCAGGAAGCTGTGGGGAAAATGGAAAGACTGGGTGAAAATGGGCAGACTAGAGAGAACCAGAGACAGACAGTGAAAGCAGTTAGACTGAGGGGAAATCTGGCATATTCGGTTGGAGAGTAGGTAGATTCCAATTGTTGGGTCAATAGTGATGCTTCTTTGTTATTAGCAAAGACACAAGCCAAATAATTTATAATCTCTGCTTTTTATCTAGGAGCTGGTTAAATAATTATCTTTGCTATTTATCAAACTGTTAGATAACTTTTGCATAATCACAACTATTTTGCCAGTGTCTAGCCAAATAGTTACGTTTCTTTGCACGGCCTCCAGCCAATTCTTACATATTTTCTCCTATTTAACAAGCAGTTGGATAAATAGCGAAATTATGTCACTATTTGCATAACCACTGACCAAACAGTGCATAGGCCTGTATTATGGCCAGTGGCCAGGTAGAAAAAATAAGTTTTTTGCTGTTTGCCTGGCTGCCATCCAAATAATATCTAATGTCTGATTTGTAGCCAATGGCCAGGTAAACAGGACGTTTCTGTGCTATCTACACAGCCGCCAGTAATACAGTGCATGATTGCTACTAATTAACCAGCAGCCGGTTAAACAGTGAAGTTTCCATGACGTTTGCACAGCTGTCTGCCAAAAGTGTACAATTTCTACTACTTAGCAAGCAACTGGGTAAACAGTGAATTTTCTCTGCTATTTGTATGGTCGCCGGACAAACAGTGCAGAATCTCTACTGTTTGTCAGTGGCCAGGTAAATAGTGAAGTTTCTCTTCTTTTTGCAAGTCCTCCAACCAAAAAGTTAATAAACTCTACTATTTAGCCAGTGGCAAAGTAAATAGCAGAGAAAATTCACTTTTACGTAGCAGCCAGCTAAATAGCCGCCACTAGTTTAAAATGGTTCATCATGGCCTTTGGTCCTGCAGCCCTGGGATGAAAATGTAGAGGCCATCTTGTCAAATTAAGACCTTGCTGTCAGGGAGGTGGATGTTGACAAAGGTATATTGACAAAATAAAAGCAAATGGAATTTGCAATGTGTTACAGAAGGCTGAAACTGAGACGGGATCCAGAGACAAGAGATCCCAAGACATGGCTGTGCAACTGTTGCTCTATATGCACTACAGAAATGGTAGCCCATTCTATTTGGCTTTATTCAATCCATTACTTTTGCCCATATCTTCTTCATACCGCAGTTCCATGATAGGTTTTCTTGCTGACCCATTTTGGGATTTGTTGACCCTTGGTAATATCAGTCCTTGCACCTTGTGTTGGTGTGAGTGTGTGTTGCAGGCATGCCATTTGTCCTAACCTTTCAGCATCTGCAAAAGCAGCACCAACTACATGAACTATCTGAAGTAGTTGTGCTCTAAATAGGATTTCTCAGTAATAAAGGGGGTGGAAGGATAAAACAACTTGTTTTTTGGGGACAATTCCATCACCATTCTCTTTTAAATGAGACTCTAAATGTGTTTAATGTTGAATTAATCATACAAGGGGTTACACTAGGAGCCAGTCAAATCTGGTCTCCTGTAACTGCATATTTCCATTTTCTTGAACTCTGATAAGCATTTATCAATGCATGAGAAGGAAAGACCTTAGTGACTGTATATTATGTATATGGATATTCTACAACAGCATGTAAGGTTTATTTTAATTTATTTGAGATAAAGAAACATGGCTTGATTAATACACTTTCTTGGCATTGGCAATGCTTTTTACATTTTATTTATATATGTAAATATGTATTGCACATAATTTACTGTAGTTGTGTTGGATTTACTAAGTGCAAGCAACTAACAACAAAAGGTAACAGAACATTGTACAATGTATTATGTAAATTAATAAAAGAATATCTTTCATGAGATACAATATGCTAGGTTAAAAGACAAATCATTATACAAAATAAAATAGCTGAAAACAACCAAAAGCATAAAAACGAAAAAAGTAATTTTAAATAGAATTAACAAGAAAGACAGGCGGGGAAAAATCAAGTGGGAGCAACTTCAAATGGGAAAGACTTGAATTGATGTACTAAGTTAACTTTCATTGGTTGAACCCGTATCACTTCCTAATTGTGATTTCTAATGTACAGTGTTTGAACCTTTCATGCAATGGTGCAACGGCCCTTTCACGCCTTTCAGTTCTGCTCTCTCTCTTTCATGCGATGGCAAAGGAGTTCCCTCCCCACAAACATTATGTTCTACCCACCCGATTTACAAATGTGTGAACCATAGGTTTGATGTCAACAGAGACTACTCGGTCGCCATCGTAGTCAAAACTCTCTGATAGCCCGATGGATTAAGGTCTATCAGAGGTTTGGCTGTATGTCTGGTCACCTAATTTAGATGGGCAGACATACAGCCAATTTTCAATGCCCATCATCACCAGGAAATGGCTGGTGGTAAGGGGCATTGGAAAGTGCTCAATGCCCCCCTTACCATGAAAGGAAACTCCCAAGGTGAGGGAGGCAATGTTCTTTTTTTATTTCCAAAAAGAAAATCTTGATTTTGAGTAAAAAAAAAAAGTATATATATATATATTCACTGAAAAAACCATAGGTTTCAGACACGTTATAGTTAGAAATTAGCATTTAAAAAACCTTTGAAATTCACTGAAAAAACCATAGGTTTTAGGGACAGTTATAGTTAGTTGGACATTTCACTCGTATAAAACCATAGAAATTCCCCGTTATAGTTAGTTCAGCTAACTATAACTCGCGCCCCGTAATGCACTGCTGATGACGTCACATATTACATCACTCATGACATGGTCAGTGACATCACTGATGACATCTCAAATGACATCACTGATGACATCACTGATGACATCATCCAGTGACTGTGTGTTTCTGTAAAGTTTAAATATGTTTAATATATATAGGGAAAGGCGTATTGAAGAATGAGTGGGTGTATAAGTGTCTGAATGGATGATTTAGTACGTGAGTGACTGACTCTACAAGTGAGTGATTAAATGTATCTTACTGAATGCATGGGTTAGTGACTAAACTGTGTGAATGTCTGAATCCGTCTGTCTGTTGGTTTGTAAGCGGCTGCATGGCTTTCTGAATAGCTACATGAGTGTCTACATGGGTTATTGATTGATTGTCTGAGTATCTGTATGGGTGCCTGAGTGTTTGTGTGGGTGGGGTGTGTGTGACTCTGTGCATAGATGTGTGAGTTGGTGATTCACTGGGTGTATGGTTTCAAGAGTGCATCTGTGATGGACTGTATGGGTGGGTGAGTGTGTGTATGGGTGTGTTAGTGATTGAATGTATATCTCAGTGGTACATGTGTGAGTAACTACATATGTGAAAGGCAGTATTTATGTGTGTTGGAGTATATAAATGGCTATAAGTGAGAGTGTGTGATTGTGAGAGTGGCTGTATGGATGAGTGTGTACTTGTATCAGTGATTGTATAAGAGCGTAAGAATGTGCTAGTATTTGTATGAGTAAGTGAGCTGGTGTGTGTATAACTGTATAGGTGAGTAAATGGGTGTGTGATTAAGTTGTTTGCATGACTGACTAGGTGTGTGAGTACCTCTATGGATGAGTGGTGGTGTGTGAGTGTTTATATAGGTGTATGAGTGCATATGATAGTCCTGTACTGAGTGACTAAGTATGAGTGACTGTACGGGTGAGTGAGTGGATGTGTGTGTAGACCTAAGAATCAGTGAGTGGGTATGTAGTTTTTGGTGTTGGAGTGTCTATGGTTTTGAGAATGGCAGTCTGTAATTTAGAGTGGGTGTATCAAAAGTTATATTAGGGTGTGAGAAGATGCATGAAATTATCACAAGGATGATGTCATCAGTGATGTCATTTGAGATGTCATCAGTGATGTCACTGACCATGTCATGAGTGATGTAATATGTGACGTCATCAGCAGTGCATTGCGGGCGCGAGTTATAGTTAGCTGAACTAACTATAACGGGGAATTTCTATGGTTTTGTACGAGTGAAATGTCCAACTAACTATAACTGTCCCTAAAACCTATGGTTTTTTCAGTGAATTTCAAAGGTTTTTAAATGCTAATTTCTAACTATAACGTGTCTGAAACCTATGGTTTTTTCAGTGAATTTCAAAGGTTTTTTAAATGCTAATTTCTAACTATAACGTGCCTGAAACCTATGATTTTTTAAGTGAATTTCAAAGGTTTTTTTAAATGCTAGTTTCTAACTATGCCTACAGAGGTAGGACATGTGAAGAAAGAAGAAAAAACGCACAGAAAGAAGCAAAAGATGTGCAGAAAGAACCAACAGAGGAGCAGAAAGAGGCCTTGTTGCAAAATCATCCTGTGCCCACAACTTTTTCAGACGGGTACTGGTGGTAACTGACTCTGACTAACCAGAGACAGTGCTATGCTAAAAGACACTTAGAATACAGTGAAAACACCTACATACACTAGGGAACACTATGCGTTGGGGTACCCCTGTGATTAGCATGACCTCCTCTGCAAGTCCCTAGTACATAATAGGGCAGGGGATTAAAATTACCTCTTAAAACGCGCTACAGGGCGCGTTTGCACAGTGGTGAAGGGAGGGGGCCTGAGGTGACGTGTGCAAACGCACCCCGTGGCGCGTTTTAAGTTGCGGGATTAAGTCCCCTTGAATTTTGAGGGTCCCTGGGGCCCAACTAGCCCCCAGGTACCTACAGTTAGGACCACAGAGCTGAGTTGCAGAGAGGCGTTCCGAGGCCACGCACCTTTTTTCACCTCTATGCAACGCAACTCTGTTGTGCTTACTGAAGGTACCTGGTGGGCTAGTTGGCCCCCAGGGTACCTCAGGATTCAAAGGGAATTAATTCCCCAACTTAAAACGCACCACAGGGCGTGTTTGCGCACATGTCACCTGAGGCCCCGCCCCCTCCCTTCACCACTGTGCAAACGCGCCCCGTGGTGCGTTTTAAATTGGGGGATTAGGTAACCTTGAATCCTGAGGGTCCCTGGGGCCCAACTAGCCCACTAGGTACTTCCAGTAAGCACCACAGGCCTGCGTTGCAACGCCTGTAACAAATTGTGCAGTTGTGTTTAGGTAGTGAAGAGGGTCGTGCTGGGGGTAGTGTTTTAGGGTTTAAGGTAATGCAGTGGTGTTTGTGTAGTGTAGGGGGTCATGCTGGGGGTAGATTTAGGGTTTAGGGTAGTGCAGTGGTGTTTGGGTAGTGTAGGGGGTCGTGCTGGGGGTAGTGTTTTAGGGTTTAGGGTAGTGCAGTGGTGTTTGGGTAGTGTAGGGGGTCGTGCTGGGGGTAGTGATTTAGGGTAGTGCAGTGGTGTTTGGGTAGTGTAGGGGGTACTGCTGGGGGTAGTGTTTTAGGGTTTAGGGTAGTGCAGTGGTGTTTGGGAAGTGTAGGGGTACTGCTGGGGGTGGTGTATCAGGGTTTAGGGCAGTGCAGTGGTGTTTGGGCAGTGTAGGGGGTCGTGCAGGGGGTGGTGTTTCAGGGTTTAGGGCAGTGCAGTGGTGTTCGGCCAGTGTATGGGGTCATGCTGGGGCTGGTGTTTCATGGTTTAGGGCAGTGCAGTGGTGTTCGGGCAGTGTAGGGGGTCGTGCTGGGGGTGGTGTTTCATGGTTTAGGGCAGTGCAGTGGTGTTTGGGTAGTGTAGGGGGTCGTGCCTGGGGTAGTGATTTAGGGCAGTGCAGTGGTGTTCGGGCAGTGTAGGGGGTCTTGCTGGGGCTGGTGTTTCAGGGTTTAGGGCAGTGCAGTGGTGTTCGGGCAGTGTAGGGGATTGTGCTGGGGGTGGTATTTCAGGGTTTAGGGCAGTGCAGTGGTGTTTGGGCAGTGTAGGGGGTCGTGCAGGGGGTGGTGTTTCAGGGTTTAGGGCAGTGCAGTGGTGTTCGGCCAGTGTAGGTGGTCTTGCTGGAGGTGGTGTTTCAGGGTTTAGGGCAGTGCAGTGGTGTTCGTGCAGTGTAGGGGGTGGTGTTTCAGGGTTTAGGGCAGTGGTGTTTAGGCAGTGTAGGGGGTCTTGCTGGGGTTGATGTTTCAGGGTTTAGGGCAGTGCAGTGGTGTTCGGGCAGTGTATGGGGTCGTGCTGGGGGTGGTGTTTCAGGGTTTAGGGCAGTGCAGTGGTGTTCCGGCAGTGTAGGAGGTCGTGCAGGGGGTGGTGTTTCAGGGTTTAGGGCAGTGCAGTTGTGTTTGGGCAGTGTAGGGGGTCGTGCTGGGGGTGGTGTTTCAGGGTTTAGGGCAGTGCAGTGGTGTTCGGGCAGTGTAGGGTGTCGTGCTGAGGGGTGGTGTTTCAGGGTTTAGGGCAGTGCAGTGGTGTTCGGGCAGTGTAGGGGGTCGTGCAGGGGCTGGTGTTTCAGGGTTTAGGGCAGTGCAGTGGTTTTCGGGCAGTGTAGGCGGTCGTGCTGGGGCTGGTGTTTCAGGGTTTAGGGCAGTGCAGTGGTGTTCGGGCAGTGTAGGGGGTCGTGCTGGGGGTTGTGTTTCAGGGTTTAGGCCAGTGCAGTGGTGTTCGGGCAGTGTATGGGGTCATGCTGGGGCTGGTGTTTCATGGTTTAGGGCAGTGCAGTGGTGTTCGGGCAGTGTAGGGGGTCGTGCTGGGGGTGGTGTTTCATGGTTTAGGGCAGTGCAGTGGTGTTAGGGCAGTGTAGGGGGTCATGCTGGGGGTGGTGTTTAAGGGTTAAGGGCAGTGCAGTGGTGTACGGGCAGTGTAGGGGGTCTTGCTAGGGGTGGTGTTTCAGGGTTTAGGGCAGTGGTGTTCGGGCAGTGTAGGGGGTCTTGCTGGGGGTGATGTTTCAGGGTTTAGGGCAGTGCAGTGGTGTTCGGGCAGTGTAGGGGGTCTTGCTGGGGGTAGTGTTTCGGGGTTTAGGGCAGTGCAGTGGTCTTCGTGCAGTGTAGGGGGTCGTGCTGGAGGGAGTGTTTGAGGGTTTAGGGCAGTGCAGTGGTGTTCGGGTAGTGTAGGGGGTTGTGCTGGGGGTAGTATTTTAGGGTTTAGGGTAGTGCAGTGGTGTTCGGGTAGTGTAGGGGGTCGTGCTGGGGGTAGTGTTCTAGGGTTTAGGGCAGTGCAGTGGTGTTTGGGCAGTGTAGGGGGTAATGCTGGGGGTGGTGTTTTAGGGCTTAGGGTAGTGCAGTGGTGTTCGGGCAGTGTAGGGGGTCATGCTGGGGGTGGTGTTTCAGGGTTTAGGGCAGTGCAGTGGTGTTCAGGCAGTGTAGGGGGTGGTGTTTCAGGGTTTAGGGCAGTGCAGTGGTGTTCGGGCAGTGTAGGGGGACGTGCAGGGGGTGGTGTTTCAGGGTTTAGGGCAGTGGTGTTCGGGCAGTGTAGGGGTCGTGCTGGGGGTGGTGTTTCAGGGTTTGGGGCAGTGCAGTGGTGTTCGAGCAGTAAAGGGGGTCGTGCTGGGGGTGGTGTTTCAGGGTTTAGGGCAGTGCAGTGGTGTTCGGGCAGTGTAGGGGACGGTGCAGGGGTGGTGTTTCAGGGTTTAGGGCAGTGCAGTGGTGTTCGGGCAGTGTAGGGGGTGCTGCAGGGGGTGGTGTTTCAGGGTTTAGGGCAGTGCAGTGGTGTTCGGGCAGTGTAGGGGGTCATGCAGGGGTGGTGTTTCAGGGTTTAGGGCAGTGCAGTGGTGTTCAGGCAGTATAGGGGGTCGTGCTGGGGCTGGTGTTTCAGTGTTTAGGGCAGTGCAGTGGTGTTCGGGCAGTGTAGGGGGTCTTGCTGGGGCTGGTGTTTCAGGGTTTAGGGCAGTGCAGTGGTGTTCGGGCAGTGTAGGTGGTTGTGCTGGGGCTGGTGTTTCAAGGTTTAGGGCAGTGCAGTGGTGTTCGGGCAGTGTAGGTGGTCGTGCTGGGGCTGGTGTTTCAGGGTTTAGGGCAGTGCAGTGGTGTTCGGGCAGTGTAGGGGGTCATGCTGGGGCTGGTGTTTCAGGGTTTAGGGCAGTGCAGTGGTGTTCGGGCAGTGTAGGGGGTCTTGCTGGGGCTGGTGTTTCAGAGTCTAGGGCAGTGCAGTGGTGTTCGGGCAGTGTAGGGGGTCTTGCTGGGGCTGGTGTTTCAGGGTTTAGGGCAGTGCAGTGGTGTTCGGGCAGTGTAGGGGATTGTGCTGGGGGTGGTGTTTCAGGGTTTAGGGCAGTGCAGTGGTGTTTGGGCAGTGTAGGGGGTCGTGCTGGGGCTAGTGTTTCAGGATTTAGGGCAGAGCAATGGTGTTCAGGCAGTGTAGGGGGTTTTGCTGGAGGTGGTGTTTCAGGGTTTAGGGCAGTGCAGTGGTGTTCGTGCAGTGTAGGGGGTGGTGTTTCAGGGTTTAGGGCAGTGGTGTTGAGGCAGTGTAGGGGGTCTTGCTGGGGTTGATGTTTCAGGGGTTGCGGGCAGTGCAGTGGTGTTCGGGCAGTGTAGGGGGTCGTGCTGGGGGTGGTGTTTCAGGGTTTAGGGCAGTGCAGTGGTGTTCCGGCAGTGTAGGAGGTCGTGCAGGGGGTGGTGTTTCAGGGTTTAGGGCAGTGCAGTGGTGTTTGGGCAGTGTAGGGGGTCGTGCTGGGGGTGGTGTTTCAGGGTTTAGGGCAGTGCAGTGGTGTTCGGGCAGTGTAGGGTGTCGTGCTGAGGGGTGGTGTTTCAGGGTTTTAGGGCAGTGCAGTGGTGTTCGGGCAGAGTAGGGGGTCGTGCAGGGGGTGGTGTTTCAGGGTTTAGGGCAGTGCAGTGGTGTTTGGGCAGTGTAGGGGGTCGTGCAGGGGGTGGTGTTTCAGGGTTTAGGGCAGTGCAGTGGTGTTCGGCCAGTGTAGGTGGTCTTGCTGGAGGTGGTGTTTCAGGGTTTAGGGCAGTGCAGTGGTGTTCGTGCAGTGTAGGGGGTGGTGTTTCAGGGTTTAGGGCAGTGGTGTTTAGGCAGTGTAGGGGTCTTGCTGGGGTTGATGTTTCAGGGTTTAGGGCAGTGCAGTGGTGTTCGGGCAGTGTATGGGGTCGTGCTGGGGGTGGTGTTTCAGGGTTTAGGGCAGTGCAGTGGTGTTCCGGCAGTGTAGGAGGTCGTGCAGGGGTGGTGTTTCAGGGTTTACGGCAGTGCAGTTGTGTTTGGGCAGTGTAGGGGGTCGTGCTGGGGGTGGTGTTTCAGGGTTTAGGGCAGTGCAGTGGTGTTCGGGCAGTGTAGGGTGTCGTGCTGAGGGGTGGTGTTTCAGGGTTTTAGGGCAGTGCAGTGGTGTTCGGGCAGTGTAGGGGGTCGTGCAGGGGGTGGTGTTTCAGGGTTTAGGGCAGTGCAGTGGTGTTTGGGCAGTGTAGGGGGTCGTGCAGGGGGTGGTGTTTCAGGGTTTAGGGCAGTGCAGTGGTGTTCGGCCAGTGTAGGTGGTCTTGCTGGGGGTGGTGTTTCAGGCTTTAGTGCAGTGGTGTTCGGGCAGTGTAGGGGGTCTTGCTGGGGGTGGTGTTTCAGGGTTTAGGGCAGTGCAGTGGTATTTGGGCAGTGTAGGGGGTCTTGCTGGGGCTGGTGTTTCAGGGTTTAGGGCAGTGCAGTGGTGTTCGGGCAGTGTAGGGAGTCGTGCTGGAGCTGGTGTTTGAGGGCTTAGGGTAGTGCAGTGGTGTTCGGGCAGTGTAGGGGGTCGTGCTGGGGCTGGTGTTTCAGGGTTTAGGGCAGTGCAGTGGTTTTCGGGCAGTGTAGGCGGTCGTGCTGGGGCTGGTGTTTCAGGGTTTAGGGCAGTGCAGTGGTGTTCGGGCAGTGTACGGGGTCGTGCTGGGGCTGGTGTTTCAGGGTTTAGGGCAGTGCAGTGGTGTTCGGGCAGTGTACGGGGTCGTGCTGGGGCTGGTGTTTCAGGGTTTAGGGCAGTGCAGTGGTGTTCGGGCAGTGTAGGGGGTCGTGCTGGGGGTTGTGTTTCAGGGTTTAGGCCAGTGCAGTGGTGTTCGGGCAGTGTATGGGGTCATGCTGGGGCTGGTGTTTCATGGTTTAGGGCAGTGCAGTGGTGTTCGGGCAGTGTAGGGGGTCGTGCTGGGGGTGGTGTTTCATGGTTTAGGGCAGTGCAGTGGTGTTAGGGCAGTGTAGGGGGTCATGCTGGGGGTGGTGTTTAAGGGTTAAGGGCAGTGCAGTGGTGTACGGGCAGTGTAGGGGGTCTTGCTAGGGGTGGTGTTTCAGGGTTTAGGGCAGTGGTGTTCGGGCAGTGTAGGGGTCTTGCTGGGGGTGATGTTTCAGGGTTTAGGGCAGTGCAGTGGTGTTCGGGCAGTGTAGGGGGTCTTGCTGGGGGTAGTGTTTCGGGGTTTAGGGCAGTGCAGTGGTGTTCGGGCAGTGTAGGGGGTCGTGCTGGGGGTGGTGTTTCAGGGTTTAGGGCAGTGCAGTGGTGTTCGGGCAGTGTAGGGGGTCATGCTGGGGGTGGTGTTTCAGGGTTTAGGGCAGTGGTGTTCGGGCAGTGTAGGGGGTCTTGCTGGGGGTGATGTTTCAGGGTTTAGGGCAGTGCAGTGGTGTTCGGGCAGTGTAGGGGCGTGCTGGGGGTGGTGTTTCAGGGTTTAGGGCAGTGCAGTGGTGTTCGGGCAGTGTAGGGGGTCGTGCTAGGGTATGTGTTTCAGGGTTTAGGGCAGTGCAGTGGTGTTCGGGCAGTGTAGGGGGTCGTTCAGGGGCTGGTGTTTCAGGGTTTAGGGCAGAGCAGTGGTGTTCGGGCAGTGTAGGGGGTCGTGCTGGGGGTAGTGTTTTAGGGTTTAGGGTAGTGCAGTGGTGCTTGTGTAGTGTGGGGGGTCGTGCTGGGGGTAGTGTTTTAGGGTTTAGGGTAGTGCAGTGGTGTTTGTGTAGTGTAGGGGGTCATGTTTTAGGGTAGTGCAGTGGTGTTTGGGTAGTGTAGGGGGTCGTGCTGGGGGTAGTGTTTTAGGATTTAGGTTAGTGCAGTGGTGTTTGGGTAGTGTAGGGGTCGTGCTGGGGGTAGTGTTTTAGGGTTTAAGGTAGTGCAGTGGTGTTTGTGTAGTGTAGGGGTCGTGCTGGGGGTAGTGTTTTAGGGTTTAGGGTAGTGCAGTGGTGCTTGTGTAGTGTAGGGGTCATGCTGGGGGTAGTGTTTTAGGGTTTAGGGTAGTGCAGTGGTGTTTGTGTAGTGTAGGGGTCATGTTTTAGGGTAGTGCAGTGGTGTTTGGGTAGTGTAGGGGGTCGTGCTGGGGGTAGTGTTTTAGGATTTAGGTTAGTGCAGTGGTGTTGGGGTAGTGTTTTAGGGTTAGGGTAGTGCAGTGGTGTTTGTGTAGTGTAGGGGGTCATGCTGGGGGTAGTGTTTTAGGGTTTAGGATAGTGCAGTGGTGCTTGTGTAGTGTAGGGGGTCGTGCTGGGGTAGTGTTTTAGGGTTTAGGGTAGTGCAGTGGTGTTTTTGTAGTGTAGGGGGTCATGTTTTAAGATGCAACGCTCCAATACCTGACCAGTCTGCACTACATAAAACTGCAAAAAACTAATAATAAAAAGTGTTTTGCACACTTTTGTCATTGGGCTATATGTGGGCTACATCTGGGTAATATTTGTGCTACATTTGGGCTCTTTTTCACTGGTGGCCATCTTGGAAGACTTCTTTGTTATGAAGTTTCCTAATTTCGTCATTTACTGCAGTCTCCTCAGTAGGAAATGCTTTCAGTTTTTTACTTTGATTCCATCAAGAAGGCATTCAGATGTGTCACACATTTGCCATAAATTCAGAATGTTATTACTCTAGTTGTTCATTAGATCACTGTAGTAAAGCTACTGCTCACCAAGTAGTTAACTGGAAGTCTACTGCTGGTATTGAAAGTGATTGTTTCAGTCTGCATGTCAGAATTTTCTAATGAAATAGAAGAGGATTTGAGATCTCACTTAAAACATGCACTAAATTTTATTTTTGCAGCACTAACCATAATTTCTATGGCAAAATGAACCCCCTCATTTTGTTCCTTTTTAAATTAAATGTTTTAAGTGTTACCAGTTTATTCCAATCAAGATGGCTTCAGGTGTGCCATACCTTTGTCATAAGTAAGGCTGTTAGCACTCTAGTTGTTCTTTAGAACACTCTGGGAAGCTGCAGTAGAACACAAAGGCATCAACTGACAGGCTGCTCCTGTTGAAATATAACAGGAAGATATTTGAGATCTCACTTAAAACATGTCCTAATTTTTCTTTCTACAGCACTAACCATAATTTCTATGGCAAAATGAACCCCTCATTTTGTTCCTTTTTAAATTAAATGTTTTAAGTGTTACCAGTTTATTCCAATCAAGATGGCTTCAGGTGTGCCATACGTTTGTCATAAGTAAGACTGTTAGCGCTCTAGTTGTTCTTTAGAACACGCTGGGAAGCTGCAGTAGAACACAAAGGCATCAACTGACAGGCTGCTCCTGTTGAAATATAACAGGAAGATATTTGAGATCACACTTGAAACATGTCCTAATTTTTCTTTCTACAGCACTAACCATAATTTCTATGACAAAATGAACCCCATCATTTTGTTCCTTTTTAAATTAAATGTTTTAAGTGTTACCAGTTTATTCCAATCAAGATGGCTTCAGGTGTGCCATACTTTTGTCATAAGTAAGACTGTTAGCCCTCTAGTTGTTCTTTAGAACACTCTGGGAAGCTGCAGTAGAACACAAAGGCATCAACTGACAGGCTGCTCCTGTTGAAATATAACAGGAAGATATTTGAGATCACACTTGAAACATGTCCTAATTTTTCTTTCCAGAGCACTAACCATAATTTCTATGACAAGATGAACCCCATCATTTTGTTCCTTTTTAAATTAAATGTTTAAGTGTTACCAGTTTATTCCAATCAAGATGGCTTCAGGTGTGCCATACTTTTGTCATAAGTAAGGCTGTTAGCACTCTAGTTGTTCTTTAGAACACTCTGGGAAGCTGCAGTAGAACACAAAGGAATCAACTGACAGTCTCTGCCCTTGTTGGATGTACATGTTTTACTGAGAATGTCAGACTTCATTCTCACATGACTGAGAAAGATAATGTGAATTTACAGAAAATATGCTCTCATTTTAGCTTCTGGAGCACCTTCCAAAACTGTATGGGACAAGCATGTGAAAATAGTTTTCTCTCAAACATGATTCATGATATCCCAGCAGAAGGTTTTTCACAGGGTAAAATCACCTTAGAACACACCACAATTCCTGAAATTAGTATGGTACCATCAACAAATGAATTCTAATGTAACTAAAGTCTGTTATCACCCTTTATAGTTCTCCTTTTGGTAACCCTCAAAATCTTCGATTCACTAGAATGCATTTCAATGGGGTACTATCATTTATATTGGTCCCAAGATGGCTGCCAGCAATTCCAGGATAAAGTGCTGACAGCCAATCAGATCTCACGATGACATGTGTGGTTAGGCTCCGCCCAGATATATATGTGTTTTTACTTTTGATTTTCTCAGCAACTACTGAACGGATTTACACCATTTAACAAAAGGGTTCTTTCTGAACCAAGACCTACCTCTTTGCCAAATTTGGTGTAATTCCGTTCAGCAGTTCGGGCTGTAGCCTTGCATAAAGTTTCCTATGGGAAATTGATTTTTGGACTCTTATTTTTTAATTTCTCCGCAACTACTGAACGGATTTACACCATTTAACAAAAGGGTTCTTTCTGAACCAAGAACTACCTCTTTGCCAAATTTTGTGTAATTCCGTTCAGCAGTTCGGGCTGTAGCCGTGGCTAAAGTTTCCTATGGGAAAATGAATGGGGAAAACACGTTTTGGGACCCCCCTTTTTTCTCGGCCCCCGCTTGACGAATCACCCCGGAGCTTTCAGGGTAGGAGCGGACCGGAGCGGGCCATAAAGTTTGAAAATTTCGCGAAGATTCGTCAACCGACGCAAGTGTTATTTCAAATAGAATGTCGCAGATTTCCTATGGAAAATAGGTCCTAACTATAACTATCTACTGGCGACCGCCAGTAGATAATATATATATATATATATTCACTGAAAAAACCATAGGTTTCAGGGGCGTTATAGTTAGTTGGCCATTTCACTCGTACAAAACCATAGAAATTCCCCCGTTATAATTAGTTCAGCTAACTATAACTCGCGCGCCCGCAATGCACTGCTGATGACGTCACATATTATATCACTCATGACATGGTCAGTGACATCACTCATGACATCACTGATGACATCTCAAATGACATCACTGATGACATCATCCTTGTGATAGAGTGGCAGACCTCCTCTCACCCTAATATAACCTTTGATACACACACTCAAAAATATAAACTAACATTTTCAAAACAATGGTCATACCAATACCAGTTACAACACACCTATTCAGTAATTCCAAGATCTACACACACATCCACTCATTCACCAACAGTCCCTAAACAGTCACTCATTCATGTACTCACTCATCATATGTACTCATACACCTATACATCCTGTTACACTCCGCCACTCATCCATAGAGTTACTCACACACATAGTCACACATGCAAACAAAGTATCAAACATCCATTTACTTGCATATACAGTTATACACACACTACCACACTTACTTCTACAGAAACTTACACATACTTACTCTCTTAAACAATCACTTATAGAAACACCTACTTATTTGTACAGGAACTCTTCCAATCTCTCACTCTCACATATACTCACTTATATACACCAATACTCACATATACTAGTTTAAAACATATGTAGTTACTCATAAAGACACTATTGAGACAGTCATTCACTCACTAACACACCCATACACATACTCATCCACCTGTACAGTCCTGCACACATGCTGTCTTCACCACATACAAACAGTGAGTCACTCAGTCATGCATCTATGCACTAAGTAATACCCCCCACCGAACCATACAGACACTCATACTGATACTCAAAAAACCAACTAATAACCCATATAGACCCTCATGTAGCTACTCACCAACCCATGCAGCCACTTATACACAAAGTGAGAGACTGATAAAGATATTTTCATCTTTAAACATTACTCACTAACCCATGTATTCACTAAGATACGCTTAGTCAGTTATACAATCAATTTTACAAAAAAATCATCAATTTAGACACTTATATACCCATTTATTCTTCCATCGACCTTGAGATATACATATATAAAACATATTTAATTTTCAGAAAAACACACATTCACTGGATGATGTCATCAGTGATTTCATCAGTGATGTCATTTGAGATGTCATCAGTGATGTCATGAGTGATGTCACTGACCATGTCATGAGTGATGTAATATGTGATGTCATCAGCAGTGCATTGCGGGCGCGCGAGTTATAGTTAGCTGAACAAACTATAACGAGGGAATTTCTATGGTTTTGTACGAGTGAAATGTCCAACTAACTATAACGCCCCTGAAACCTATGGTTTTTTCAGAGAATTTCTAAGGTTTTTTAAATGCTAATTTCTAACTATAACGTGCCTGAAACCTATGGTTTTTTCAGTGAATATATATATATTTATTATACTATGTATACATGTGAAAATGTCTCGGTCCCCTGTTTGCCTCGGTGGCACGGAAAAAATGGGTGGAACTGACGTCAGCATGCCGACGAGGTCCTCTTATGGCTCCGATGACGTCATACGGTGTCGCGAGCGGAGCCGTGCTTGTTGACGTGGGAGAGCTAGGAAAGAATTTCCGTGGAATGCTGGTGCAGGGGATATTCACCTAAGTGTTCAGGCTAGTCCTTTGGGAGCAACTGTTTATGTTGCCACTCCAGAAACCGAAACCAGTGATCCGAGGGCAGAGGCCCTGCAGATGGCACACGAGGTGGGGTGCCCAGTCGTGTGCACAGGCAGGGCAGCGAAGTGACAAGCACCACAACCCACAATAAAGGTAACGAGGCCACTGAATAACACAGGATCTTCTCTTTGTATCTGGCAGGAACAACAAAGTTAAAATGCCCTAGTATCAAAATGTAGAATTAGTGCTACAACAGTCTTCAAGAGGACCTGTGATGCCGCTTCTGCCTCCCGTACCCTGGAGGCGGCACCTTGGTCACGCGGTACGGTCATACTGCGGTGGGACGCACACTCGTTGAACTCTCATGGCACTGCTCCACACTTCAGGGAGGACGCTTTCCATTAGCTATGTTTTCTGATGACATGTCGCGCCGGCCCCGTCCAACAACAGAACTCCTTTAGATCCAAACAGACTCTTCCACTCTCTCACCGGAAGTGAAACCAGGTCACGCGGACACTTTCACAATACAACAGCCGGGAATGCACTTTTCGTTAAAAAAAACACATTCCTTCCTCCTAATTAATCAAATAAACGTCTCACTGAAGAACAGGGGCCAGCTTCGATCTGTAAACAACCGTTACAACAACTTTTTTACTTTGCGATACCATTGCAGTGCATGCATTACCACGCATGCGTTGTACATCACGAAGTCATTACTACGCATTTTTTTAGAACGCATGGTCATTTACCACGCATGCCTTTACAACAAATTTTGTTGTAAAGATATGTATGGTAAATGACCATGCGTTCTAAAAACATGTAGACGATCCATGTCGTTGTAAGGAAACAGAGGCTGTTCTGCTTCCTCACAACGACGTGCACCGCCCCTTGGAGATGACGTGAAGCAGTAACCACGAGGAGAGAGGAACCATGAGGAGTGAGAGGTAAGGGGGATTGGGCATGGGGTGGGGGTTTCTTTTCTAGGGTTTAGGGTAGTGCAGTGGTGTTTGGGTGGTGTAGGGGGTCGTGCTGGGGGTAGTGTTTTAGTTTTTAGGGTAGTGCAGTGGTGTTTGGGTAGTGTAGGGGGTTGTGCTGGGGGTAGTGTTTTAGGGTTTAGGGTAGTGCAGTAGTGTAGATGGTCATGCTGGGGGTAGTGTTTTAGGGTTTATGGTAGTGCAGTGGTGTATGGGTAGTGTAGGGGGTCATGCTGGGGTAGTGTTTTAGGGTTTAGGGTAGTGCAGGGGTGTTTGAGTAGTGTAGGGGGTCATGCTGGTGGTAGTGTTTTAGGGTTTAGGGTAGTGCAGTGGTGTTTGTGTAGTGTAGGGGGTCATGCTGGGGGTAGTGTTTTATGGTTTAGGGTAGTGCAGTGGTGTTTGGGTAGTGTAGGGGTCGTGCTGGGGGTAGATTTAGGGTTTAGGGTAGTGCAGTGGTGTTTGGGTAGTGTAGGGAGTCGTGCTGGGGGTAGTGTTTTAGGGTTTAGAGTAGTGCAGTGGTGTTTGTGTAGTGTAGGGGGTTGTGCTGGGGTAGTGTTTTAGGGTTTAGGGTAGTGCAGTCGTGTTTGTGTAGTGTAGGGGGTCGTGTTTAGGGTATAGGGTAGTGCAGTGGTGTTTGGGTAGTGTAGGGGTCATGCTGGGGTTAGTGTTTTAGGGTTTAGGGTAGTGCAGTGGTGTTTGGGTAGTGTAGGGGGTTGTGCTGGGGGTAGTGTTTTAGGGTTTAGGGTAGTGCAGTGGTGTTTGTGTAGTGTGGGAGGTCATGCTGGGGGTATATTTTGGGTTTAGTGTAGTGCAGTGGTGTTTGGGTAGTGTAGGGAGTTGTGCTGGGGGTAGTGTTTTAGGGTTTAGGGTAGTGCAGTGGTGTTTGTGTAGTGTGGGAGGTCATGCTGGGGGTATATTTTGGGTTTAGTGTAGTGCAGTGGTATTTGGGTAGTGTAGGGAGTTGTGCTGGGGGTAGTGTTTTAGGGTTTAGGGTAGTGCAGTGGTGTTTGGGTAGTGTAGGGAGTCGTGCTGGTGGTAGTGTTTTAGGGTTTAGGGTAGTGCAGTTATGTTTGGGTAATGTAGGGTGTCGTGCTGGGGGTAGTGTTTTTGGGTTTAGGGTAGTGCAGTGGTGTTTGGGTAGTAGAGGGGGTAGTGTTTTAGGGTTTAGGGTAGTGCGCCCAACCAGCCACAATATCCGTGGACAAAGGGGATCCTGACTCTTTGGAACGCTCCGTCCATTGAATAATTTGGGTCAAGGGCCCTACCACGTCCAAGACCTATCAATTCCTTTCTTGGGATCCCACATATACTTGGAGAAAAAGGTACATAGTTTCTCATCAATTTCAGGCGTGTGTGCCACCTTCCCCTTCAGTGAGGGCCTGCGGCATTCTCCCCTCATCCTATTCCTGACCTCCCTTTCAAGGGGTTGATGGATTTTCCCCACCACATACTCTGCCACTTTGGCGTCAGGTGTCCACTCTGCCGACCTAGGATGGTAAATTTGGGTAGGCTCGAACATGTCCGAGTGGACCCCGTCCCCAACCGGGGACTGAGAGGAGTGGGACTCTGGGTGCCAGGGACGCCCGAGTCCTTATCCTCATCGGAGGAGAAATCGTCCTCCGATACACCCACTCCCTCTAAGGGAAACCCGCCGTCGGGTTCTACAATAGTGGTGACAGTGTCGCAATTTTCTCCGGGCCCCTCCTCCTCCCGGCAGGGTGCATGTTTTAGCGTTCGCGCACTCTTGAGGAAGGTCTCCGTAAGTTTATCAAATCCTTCTAAGTGCCCCGTGTTATGCTCAACGGCCCTTTTATTCCCCATCTGGTAGCTACTTGGACCCGCCACCACCAGATCTGGGTCACTGAACACCCCAGGGATGCTTTTCGCCAGCTTATCAACCTGATCCCTAAGAGGAGCCAGCGCCCTAGAAAGAGCCAGAAAGAGGGCTTGGTCCACTGCTGGAGGGAGAAGTTGGGGGGCCATTCCTCCTCCACTTCCTGGTAGGAGGAGTAAAAATGGTCTTCTGGAGAAGACATGATAGCAGAGGGTGTGAGCACAGAACAAATGCCCTTAAAATCCTTAAGACAGCCCCCTCGCCGGTGCTCCAACAGCTGGGCTTTCCCAGAAGCTGTTATAAGAATAGTCTGAGGTGCAATACCAATTACCACCACCAGGTGGCACTGGTCACTAACGTGGCCGTGTGGGGAAATCCCCACGTAGCGGTGTCAAAATTAGGTGAGGGTTGGTCGGGAATCAAGCGGACACTAAAGGAGTGACCGGATTCCCAAACGCGCGTAAAGACCAGCGGGAGCGCGCGACGGAGCTGCCTCGATCGGACCAGACGCGCCGTACAGGATCTCACTGCGCGCAGAGCACACAGCGAGAGAAACTGCGAGGGGGAGAACGCGCTCGGGCAAGAGCCTGCTGCGCAGGGAATATGAAACAATACCTAGGCAATAATGCTAATAACGTGCACAAGAAACCGCTATACAAACAGCAACAACGTCAGATTAAGCCAAGAATGTAAGGAATGCACTTAACTGACGAGCAGTGAAGAAAGAGGAAGCGGAAGGGACGTCACGATATTATATACGATGGACTGTGATATGATTGGACTATAGTTGCCTTGGAGACTACCCCCTAATGGTTCATGGGTTGTGTAGTCTTTTGTTTAATGATTGTTGTGTTACGTTTTCTTTGAACTGCTATGCAAATAAAGTGAGGAAAGATATGCATAATCCTCGCCTCCGTCCTGCCATAGAATTCATTAAACTTTATTTGATCTGATTTAGAAACATAGATCATAAAAGTGTACATAAAAACAGTAAATCCTCTTTCCTAATACAATACAGTGAGAATTAATTAAAACCAGTAGGGAAAAGCGGGTGTTACAAAGCCCGGTTCAGAGCAACTTCAGGTTAACAGAATCGTAAAGTTCAATGTTTCGCAAGATCAATCTCATGTACTTCATGCAAAATACACAATAAGGAGTCCAAGTAAGATGTAACGCTCCAATACCTGACCAGTTTGCACTATATAAAACTGCAGAAAAACTAAAAATAAAAAGTGTTTTGCACACTTCTGTCATTGGGCTATATGTGGGCTACATCTGGGTGATATTTGTGCTACATTTGGGCTCTTTTTTCTCTGGTGGCCATCTTGGGAGACTTATTTATTATGAAGTTTCCTAATTTCGTCATTTACTGCAGTCTCCTCAGTAGGAAATGCTTTCAGTTTTTTACTTTGATTCCATCAAGAAGGCATTCAGATGTGTCACACATTTGCCATATATTCAGAATGTTAGCACTCTAGTTGTTCATTAGATCACTGTAGTAAAGCTACTGCTCACCAGGGAGTTAACTGGAAGTCTACTGCTGGTATTGAAAGTGATTGTTTCAGTCTGCATGTCAGAATTTTCTAATGAAATAGAAGAGGATTTGAGATCTCACTTAAAACATGCCCTAAATTTTCTTTCTGCAGCACTAACCATAATTTCTATGGCAAAATGAACCCCCTCATTTTGTTCCTTTTTAAATTAAATGTTTTAAGTGTTACCAGTTTATTCCAATCAAGATGGCTTCAGGTGTGCCATACTTTTGTCCTAAGTAAGACTGTTAGCTCTCTAGTTGTTCTTTAGAACACTCTGGGAAGCTGCAGTAGAACACAAAGGCATCAACTGACAGGCTGCTCCTGTTGAAATATAACAGGAAGATATTTGAGATCTCACTTAAAACATGTCCTAATTTTTCTTTCTACAGCACTAACCATCATTTCTATGACAAAATGAACCCCCTCATTTTGTTCCTTTTTAAATTAAATGTTTTAAGAGTTACCAGTTTATTCCAATCAAGATGGCTTCAGGTGTGCCATAATTTTGTCATAAGTAAGACTGTTAGCGCTCTAGTTGTTCTTTAGAACACTCTGGGAAGCTGCAGTAGAACACAAAGGAATCAACTGACAGTCTCTGCCCTTGTTTGATGTACATGTTTTACTGAGAATGTCAGACTTCATTCTCACATGACTGAGAAAGATAATGTGAATTTACAGAAAATATGCTCTCATTTTAGCTTCTGGAGCACCTTCCAAAACTGTATGGGACAAGCATGTGAAAATAGTTTTCTCTCAAACATGATTCATGATATCCCAGCAGAAGGTTTTTCACAGGGTAAAATCACCTTAGAACACACCACAATTCCTGAAATTAGTATGGTACCATCAACAAATGAATTCTAATGTAACTAAAGTCTGTTATCACCCTTTATAGTTCTCCTTTTGGTAACCCTCAAAATCTTCGATTCACTACAATGAATTTCAATGGGGTACTATCATTTATATTGGTCCCAAGATTGCTGTCAGCAATTCCAGGATGAAGTGCTGACAGCCAATCAGATCTCACGATGACATGTGTGGTTAGGCTCCGCCCAGAGAAATATGTGTTTTCTTTTTCTAATTTCTCAGGAACTACTGAACGGATTTACACCATTTAACCAAAAGGCACGACTCTGAACCAAGGGCTACCTTTTTGCTAAATTTGGTGTAATTCCGTTCAGCAGTTCGGGCTGTAGCTGCGACTAAAGGTTCCTAGGGAAAATTGCATGGGGAAAAATCGTTTTGGGACCCCCATTTTTTCTCGGCCCCCACTTGACGAATCACCCCGAAACTTTCAGGATAGGAGCGGACCGGAGCGGGCCATAAGTTTTGAGAATTTCGCGAAGATTCGTCAACCGGCGCCAAAGGTATTGGAAATAGAATGTTGCGAATTTCCTATGGAAAATAGGTCCTAACTATAACTATCTACTGGCGACCGCCAGTAGATAATATATAAACATATATATATATATATATCCAAATTCCAAGTTACCCTCTGCGAGACGCCACACAGGTGGAAGTATCTCCTTTCATTTGTTGTGGGAGCAGGAGTCAACGTGTTCATTCCCCCAACACAAATTGCCATACCGGTTTCGGACAACACGTCCTTGCTCACTGGCCATGCACGCCGTTTGTAGCTGATTTGAACTTTAACCTTCATAGTCCCGCCTTCCTCGATTTACTGGTAAGTTGCCTTCTGGGTAAGGTAGTTCGTTATTTCCACAGTGGGTGCTACTAAATTGCGTGCATGTATTTCATTCCCCTTAGTGGGTTGCATGGAGGAACGAAACAACACTGTTGTGCATTCAAAGTCCCGCAACAGTGGAACTGCCACCTCCACATGGCCCCAAGAATCCGGAGCCGTGGTCCGCTGCTGTCGCGGCAGAGCGTCTCAGCGGCAAGGCATGCCGCTTTCACATCCAAATTCCAAGTTACCCTCTGCGAGACGCCACACAGGTGGAAGTATCTCCTTTCATTTGTTGTGGGAGCAGGAGTCAACGTGTTCATTCCCCCAACACAAATTGCCTCACCGGTTTCGGACAACACGTCCTTGCTCACTGGCCATGCACGCCGTTAGTAGCTGATTTGAACTTTGACCTTCATAGTCCCGCCTTCCTCGATTTACTGGTAAGTTGCCTTCTGGGTAAGGTAGTTCGTTATTTCCACAGTGGGTGCTACTAAATTGCGTGCATGTATTTCATTCCCCTTAGTGGGTTGCATGGAGGAACGAAACAACACTGTCGTGCATTCAAAGTCCCGCAACAGTGGAACTGCCACCTCCACATGGCCCCAAGAATCCGGAGCCGTGGTTCAAATCAGCTACAAACGGCGTGCATGGCCAGTGAGCAAGAACGTGTTGTCCGAAACCGGTATGGCAATTTGTGTTGGGGGAATGAACACGTTGACTCCTGCTCCCACAACAAATGAAAGGAGATACTTCCACCTGTGTGGCGTCTCGCAGAGGGTAACTTGGAATTTGGATGTGAAAGCGGCATGCCTTGCCGCTGAGACGCTTTGCCGCGACAGCAGCGGACCACGGCTCTGGATTCTTGGGGCCATGTGGAGGTGGCAGTTCCACTGTTGCGGGACTTTGAATGCACGACAGTGTTGTTTCGTTCCTCCATGCAACCCACTAAGGGGAATGAAATACATGCACGCAATTTAGTAGCACCCACTGTGGAAATAACGAACTACCTTACCCAGAAGGCAACTTACCAGTAAATCGAGGAAGGCGGGACTATGAAGGTTAAAGTTCAAATCAGCTACAAACGGCGTGCATGGCCAGTGAGCAAGGACGTGTTGTCCGAAACCGGTATGGCAATTTGTGTTGGGGGAATGAACACGTTGACTCCTGCTCCCACAACAAATGAAAGGAGATACTTCCACATGTGTGGCGTCTCGCAGAGGGTAACTTGGAATTTGGATGTGAAAGCGGCATGCCTTGCCGCTGAGACGCTCTGCCGCGACAGCAGCGGACCACGGCTCCGGATTCTTGGGGCCATGTGGAGGTGGCAGTTCCACTGTTGCGGGACTTTGAATGCACGACAGTGTTGTTTCGTTCCTCCATGCAACCCACTAAGGGGAATGAAATACATGCACGCAATTTAGTAGCACCCACTGTGGAAATAACGAACTACCTTACCCAGAAGGCAACTTACCAGTAAATCGAGGAAGGCGGGACTATGAAGGTTAAAGTTCAAATCAGCTACAAACGGCGTGCATGGCCAGTGAGCAAGGACGTGTTGTCCGAAACCGGTATGGCAATTTGTGTTGGGGGAATGAACACGTTGACTCCTGCTCCCACAACAAATGAAAGGAGATACTTCCACCTGTGTGGCGTCTCGCAGAGGGTAACTTGGAATTTGGATGTGAAAGCGGCATGCCTTGCCGCTGAGACGCTCTGCCGCGACAGCAGCGGACCACGGCTCCGGATTCTTGGGGCCATGTGGAGGTGGCAGTTCCACTGTTGCGGGACTTTGAATGCACGACAGTGTTGTTTCGTTCCTCCATGCAACCCACTAAGGGGAATGAAATACATGCACGCAATTTAGTAGCACCCACTGTGGAAATAACGAACTACCTTACCCAGAAGGCAACTTACCAGTAAATCGAGGAAGGCGGGACTATGAAGGTTAAAGTTCAAATCAGCTACAAACGGCGTGCATGGCCAGTGAGCAAGGACGTGTTGTCCGAAACCGGTATGGCAATTTGTGTTGGGGGAATGAACACGTTGACTCCTGCTCCCACAACAAATGAAAGGAGATACTTCCACCTGTGTGGCGTCTCGCAGAGGGTAACTTGGAATTTGGATGTGAAAGCGGCATGCCTTGCCGCTGAGACGCTCTGCCGCGACAGCAGCGGACCACGGCTCCGGATTCTTGGGGCCATGTGGAGGTGGCAGTTCCACTGTTGCGGGACTTTGAATGCACGACAGTGTTGTTTCGTTCCTCCATGCAACCCACTAAGGGGAATGAAATACATGCACGCAATTTAGTAGCACCCACTGTGGAAATAACGAACTACCTTACCCAGAAGGCAACTTACCAGTAAATCGAGGAAGGCGGGACTATGAAGGTTAAAATTCAAATCAGCTACAAACGGCGTGCATGGCCAGTGAGCAAGGATGTGTTGTCCGAAACCGGTATGGCAATTTGTGTTGGGGGAATGAACACGTTGACTCCTGCTCCCACAACAAATGAAAGGAGATACTTCCACCTGTGTGGCGTCTCGCAGAGGGTAACTTGGAATTTGGATGTGAAAGCGGCATGCCTTGCCGCTGAGACGCTCTGCCGCGACAGCAGCGGACCACGGCTCCGGATTCTTGGGGCCATGTGGAGGTGGCAGTTCCACTGTTGCGGGACTTTGAATGCACGACAGTGTTGTTTCGTTCCTCCATGCAACCCACTAAGGGGAATGAAATACATGCACGCAATTTAGTAGCACCCACTGTGGAAATAACGAACTACCTTACCCAGAAGGCAACTTACCAGTAAATCGAGGAAGGCGGGACTATGAAGGTTAAAGTTCAAATCAGCTACAAACGGCGTGCATGGCCAGTGAGCAAGGACGTGTTGTCCGAAACCGGTATGGCAATTTGTGTTGGGGGAATGAACACGTTGACTCCTGCTCCCACAACAAATGAAAGGAGATACTTCCACCTGTGTGGCGTCTCGCAGAGGGTAACTTGGAATTTGGATGTGAAAGCGGCATGCCTTGCCGCTGAGACGCTCTGCCGCGACAGCAGCGGACCACGGCTCCGGATTCTTGGGGCCATGTGGAGGTGGCAGTTCCACTGTTGCGGGACTTTGAATGCACGACAGTGTTGTTTCGTTCCTCCATGCAACCCACTAAGGGGAATGAAATACATGCACGCAATTTAGTAGCACCCACTGTGGAAATAACGAACTACCTTACCCAGAAGGCAACTTACCAGTAAATCGAGGAAGGCGGGACTATGAAGGTTAAAGTTCAAATCAGCTACAAACGGCGTGCATGGCCAGAGAGCAAGGATGTGTTGTCCGAAACCGGTATGGCAATTTGTGTTGGGGGAATGAACACGTTGACTCCTGCTCCCAAAACAACAGAAAAGGAGATAGTTCCACCTGTGTGGCGTCTCGCAGAGGGTAACTTGGAATTTGGATGTGAAAGCGGCATGCCTTGCCGCTGAGACGCTCTGCCGCGACAGCAGCGGACCACGGCTCCGGATTCTTGGGGCCATGTGGAGGTGGCAGTTCCACTGTTGCGGGACTTTGAATGCACGACAGTGTTGTTTCGTTCCTCCATGCAACCCACTAAGGGGAATGAAATACATGCACGCAATTTAGTAGCACCCACTGTGGAAATAACGAACTACCTTACCCAGAAGGCAACTTACCAGTAAATCGAGGAAGGCGGGACTATGAAGGTTAAAGTTCAAATCAGCTACAAACGGCGTGCATGGCCAGTGAGCAAGGACGTGTTGTCCGAAACCGGTATGGCAATTTGTGTTGGGGGAATGAACACGTTGACTCCTGCTCCCACAACAAATGAAAGGAGATACTTCCACCTGTGTGGCGTCTCGCAGAGGGTAACTTGGAATTTGGATGTGAAAGCGGCATGCCTTGCCGCTGAGACGCTCTGCCGCGACAGCATCGGACCACGGCTCCGGATTCTTGGGGCCATGTGGAGGTGGCAGTTCCACTGTTGCGGGACTTTGAATGCACGACAGTGTTGTTTCGTTCCTCCATGCAACCCACTAAGGGGAATGAAATACATGCACGCAATTTAGTAGCACCCACTGTGGAAATAACGAACTACCTTACCCAGAAGGCAACTTACCAGTAAATCGAGGAAGGCGGGACTATGAAGGTTAAAGTTCAAATCAGCTACAAACGGCGTGCATGGCCAGTGAGCAAGGACGTGTTGTCCGAAACCGGTATGGCAATTTGTGTTGGGGGAATGAACACGTTGACTCCTGCTCCCACAACAAATGAAAGGAGATACTTCCACCTGTGTGGCGACTCGCAGAGGGTAACTTGGTATATATATATATATATATATATATATATATATATATATATATATATATATATATATATATATATATATATTCACTGAAAAAACCATAGGTTTCAGGGACGTTATAGTTACAAATTAGCATTTAAAAAACCTTTGAAATTCACTGAAAAAACCATAGGTTTTAGGGACAGTTATAGTTAGTTGGACATTGCACTCGTACAAAACCCGTGAAATTCCCCCGTTATAGTTAGTCCAGCTAACTATAACTCGCGCCCCCGCAATGCACTGCTGATGACGTCACATATTACATCACTCATGACATGGTCAGTGACATAACTGATGACATCACTGATGACATCTCAAATGACATCTCCTCGTGGTTCCTGCTTCACGTCATCTCTGAGGGGCGGTGCACGTCGTTGTGAGGAAACGGAACAGCCTCTGTTTCCTTACAACGACATGGATCGTCTACATGTTTTTTAGAACGCATGGTCATTTACCATACATACCTTTACAACAAAATTCGTTGTAAAGGCATGCGTTGTAAATGACCATGCGTTCTAAAAAAATGCTTAGTAATGACTTTGTGATGTACAACGCATGCGTGGTAAATGCATGCGTTGTAATGGTATCGCAAAGTAAAAAAGTCGTTGTAACGGCTGTTTACCGATCAAAGCTGGCCCCTGTTCTTCAGTGAGACGTTTATTTGATTAATTAGGAGGAAGAAATGTGTTTTTTTTACCGAAAAGTGCGTTCCCGGCTGTTGTATTGTGAAAGTGTCTGCGTGGCCTGGTTTCACTTCCGGTGAGAGAGTGGAAGATTCTGTTTGGATCTAAAGGAGTTCTGTTGTTGGACGGGGCCGGCGCGACATGTCATCAGAAAACATAGCTAATGGAAATTGTCCTCCCTGAAGTGTGGAGCAGTGCCATGAGAGGTCAACGAGTGTGCGTCCCAACGCAGTATGACCGTACCGCGTGACCCATGTGCTGCCTCCAGGGTACGGGAGGCAGAAGCGGCATCGCAGGTCCTCTTGAAGACCATTGTAGCACTAATTCTACATTTTGGTACTAGGGCATTTTAACTTCGTTGTTCCTGCCAGATACAAAGAGAAGATCCTGTGTTATTCAGTGCCCTCGTTACCTTTTTTGTGGGTTGTGGTGCTTGTCACTTCGCTGCCCCGCCGGTGCACACGACTCGGCACCCCACCTCGTGTGCCATCTGCAGGGCCTCTACCCTCGGATCACTGGTTTCGGTTTCTGGAGTGGCAACATAAACAGTTGCTCCCAAAGGACTAGCCTGAACACTTAGGTGAATATCCCCTGCACCAGCATTCCATGGAAATTCTTTCCTAGCTCTCCCACGTCAACGAGCACGGCTCCGCTCGCGACACCGTATGATGTCATAGGAGCCATAAGAGGACCTCGTCGGCGTGCTGACGTCAGTTCCACCTATTTTTTCCGTGCCACCGAGGCAAACAGGGGACCGAGACATTTTCACATGTATACATAGTATAATAAATATATATATATTCACTGAAAAAAACATAGGTTTCAGGCACATTATAGTTAGAAATTAGCATTTAAAAACCTTAGAATTTCAGTAAAAAAACCATAGGTTTCAGGCACGTTATAGTTAGAAATTAGCATTTAAAAAACCTTAGAAATTGTCATCAGTGATGTCATTTGAGATGTCATCAGTGATGTCATGAGTGATGTCACTGACCATGTCATGAGTGATGTAATATGTGACGTCATCAGCAGTGCATTGTGGGCGCGCGAGTTAATAGTTAGCTGAACTAACTATAACAGGGGAATTTCTATGGTTTTGTACGAGTGAAATGTCCAACTAACTATAACGCCCCTGAAACCTATGGTTTTTTCAGTGAATATATATATATATACATACACTGAAAAAAAATAAGGTTAAAGCGATGTTATAGTTAGGCTCAGGTTTCACTCATACAAAACCAGTGAAATTCAGCAGTTGTAGTTAGCTGAGCTAACTATAACTCATGCCCACGCAATGGACTGCTCATGACCTCACATATTACAACACTCATAACATGGTCAATGACGTCACTGATGACATCACTGGTGACATCCCAACTGACATCACTGATGACATCATCCAGTGACTGTGAGTGTTTTAAATAAAATTTGAGTGTTAAATATATATACCAAGGTGTATTGGTGAATCAGTGGGTGTATGAGTGCCTGTATGGATGATTCAGTAGGTGCGTGACTGACTGTATAAATGAGAGATTAGGTGTCTCAGTGAATGTATGGGTGAGTGACTGGTTGTGTGAATGTCTGTATCAGTCTGTCAGTTGGTGTCTAAGTGGCTGTATGGGTGTATGAATGGGTACGTGAATGGCTATATGGGTGAGTGATTGGTTGTCTGAGTACCTATATGGGTGTCTGAGTGTCTTTGTGGGTGGGTGAGGGGGTGTGTGACTGCCTGTATGGATGAGTGAGTGGTTGAGTCAGTGGCTGTATGGGTTAGTGAGTGTGTGTGTGAGGGGCTGTATGGGTGAGTGAGTATGTGTATTGCTATGTGGGTGAGTGAGTGGATGTGTCAGTGGTATATGGGTGAGTAACTGGGTATGTGAAATACAGTATAGGTGAATGATGGGGAATATGAGTGACTGTATGCGTGAGTGAATGTGAGAGTGTCTGTATGGGTGAGTGTGTGCTTGTGTCACTGACTGTATAGGTGAGTGAATACATGTTAGTACGAGTGTATCTGTGTGAGTAAGTGAGTGTGTGTGTATGACTGTATGTGTGAGTAAGTGGCTCTGTGATTGGCTGTTATGGGTGAGTAAGATGGTATGTGAGTAACTCTTTGGGTGACTGACTCAGTGTGTGAGTGGCTGTATGGGTGCATGAGTGGATATGTCAGTGGCTGTATTAGTGAGTGAGTGGGTGTATGAGTGGCTGTATGGGTGAGTGACTGGATGTGTGTGTAGATCTATGAATCAGTGAGTGAGTGTGTAAGTACTGGTATCGGTCTGTGAATGGGTTTGTAAATGGTTTTGTGGGAGTGGGTGTTTGAAAGGTTCTATGGGGTGTGAGTGGGTGTGTTAGTGATTCTGTGGATGATGTCATCAGTGATGTCATTTGAGATGTCATCAGTGATGTCATCAGTGATGTCACTGACCATGTCATTAGTGATGTAATATGTGAGGTCATAAGCAGTGCATTGTGGGGGTGTGAGTTATAGTTAGCTGAATTTCACTAGATTTGTACAAGTGAAACTTGAGCCTAACTATAACGTCTCAGTAACCTTTGTTTTTTTCAGTGAATTTCAAAGTTTTTTTTTATTCCATTTCCTAACTATAACGTTCCTGTAACCTTTGTTTTTTTTCCAGTGAATTTCTATGGTGTTTTAAGTAGTAGTTGCATTTGCAGAGTAGTGGAGAAAGGGGGCTGGGCCTCCAACCAGCTCTCAGGAATCCCACTGTGTAGCACTTACAGCAGGTACCAGGAGGGCTTCTTGACCTATCCCTCAGGAGTAAAGTGGACTTCATCCCTCAACCAGTAGTGCACCAGGAGCCGTATTTGCAGAGTGGTGGAGAAAGGGGGCATGGCTTCCGAAGACCTCTTAGCAGTCCCACTGTGTGGGACCTACTGGAGGTAATAAGAGGGGTAGTAGGCCCCCAAGGATGTCCTTGGGGACCAACTACCCCTCCTGTTACCTCCAGTAAGTCCCACACAGCAGGATTGGTGAAAGGTTATCAGAAACCACACCCCCTATCTCCACCATTCTGCAGACGTGCCTCCTGGTACACTACTAGTAGGGGGATGAAGTCACCATGGCTACTGATGGACATTGGGGGCTAACTACCCCTCCTGTCTCCTCCAGTAAGGACTAGCGGGCCGTCGCATTAATACATTGTTAGCCCCAGGGAGGTGCTAGTCCCAAGGGCTGCGGAGGAGGCCATTGTGGCCTCCCATACATTAATTTTATTCAATAGCCCCAGGGAGATGTCGGTCCCTGGGGCTGCGGGCGGCCATGCAGATCCCTGGCATCAGTTTACATATGCTTGCCCCGGGGAGGTGGAAGTACCTGGGGCACGGGTGGTGCCCAGTGGGCACCCCCTGCATTTCTATATAAACTGCCCCCGAGACCTGGCCCACCGGGCTCCTATATTTAACAAAATGCGGGAGCCTGCACTTCATTTTGAAAAAAGAAATAGGCAGGAGTCGCGGATCCAGCGTAGCTCCCGTTAAAATGCTTTTTAAAAAAGCTTTTCTGACCCAGTCCCTGTGAGACCCTCCCAAGAGGCCTGTGTGTTTCTACCCTGCACCCTTTTCTTTTTTTTCATCTTTTTTTCTGTGATTCGATTCAACCGAGTCACAAGATGTCTGCCAAAACTTCCTGGTTTGAAGTGTGGCAGCCAATCAGATCTCAGCACGAGATCGGGAGGGGTCGCAGATCCACTGCGTCCCTAAATATACAACTGGAAATTTCTTTAAATTTCTCCACAACTACTGAACAGATTTACACCAAATCACAAAAAGGCACTTCCTTGGACCAACATCTACCTTCCTGCAAAATTTGGTGTAATTCCATTCAGCAGTTCGTGCTGTAGCCATGTCTAAAGGTACTATGGGAATTAAAATGGGGAAAAAGCGGTTTTAAGCACCCCCTGGTTACCGTACCCGCTTGATGGATCATCCAGAAACTTTCGACAACGCAGCTAAAGGGACCATCATATCAGGTTTTAAAATTTCGTGAAGATTCATCAAACGGTGCCAGAGTTATTATATATATATGTGTATTGTATGTTTGATGCATGGCTCCCTCATGTTGACGGGCCATCCATCAAACTTACAGTGCATTGACAGGAACTCCCATAATGGCAGGCCAATGCTAGAAATGACCACTGGGCCAGCGGACATTTCTAAATTTGGTGGATGGCGTCTCCTGTTGCAGGGATGCTGCGCACACAGAACTATGGGTAGGATTATGGGACTTTAGTGTATAGGGACTGAGTGATCCTACCACCTTAGTACCCATGAGCCCAGGAACGACCAGCTATAGTGTCTCACATGCTTTCCTGCTCACTCACAGAGAAACAAGTGATTAGACACCCCAGAACACAACACTCCCGACTCTCTCAGGAATCGCGGTTACAAGACACACCCTTTCGCTCACACTCTTGTACTTGTCCACAATAAGATCTGACAGAGACACGAACAAGTATAAAATATTTATTTTAACTAACGTGCTCTAATATGCAGTATACGTGCCACAACAAGCAGGAAAATGCATTACACCAATATGGTAAGCATAGCAATTAGTCAGTAAATCATGAAAGGAGCTGTCATTATAAAAAGACAGTATAGCCTAATCTCCCTCCCCTTGTATAGAAGCAGAATGATTATTTATCAGACGATCTCTGGGCTTTATCTGCAGACCCCGTACCTCAGTCTATAGATGGTAGATCTGCATCATAGGTGCTGTCATGCTCTTCTCCCTGGAAAGATGCTACCTATTTGTGCATTCCCATACGACTAAAGTACGAATTCCCAAAGAGCAGCTGCATCTGTATGTTTTGTCTAGGTGCTAGGGCCTGACCAGAACATAATAACAAGGGGCATTGTTGTTCGACCTTGCTCACAATGTTCAGACTAAATCCCAGGAACCTGCAGAGTGTGAACACAGCGATAGGTTCTCATGTGAAAACGGCAAAAAGAGACAGTCGCAGAATAAACATGTATAGTAACGTGTGCAAAGCCGCAAACAATCGGCAGCACGCTCCTGCTAACTTAGAGAAAACTACAATGTCCCCATGGGCCATGTGACACTCCGACTGGGCGACAGAGTGATTTACTCTGTCGCCCTGCTATGGAGGGGGGTGAGGGAGGTGGTGGGGGGGAACGGGCATCCCACTAAGATTTAAATTGGGCCCTTTAGTTGCTTAGCTGTGCTGCATAAACTCTGTAAATCTAACTCTAACTGTAGTTTTAGAGGTGATGTTTAGTTAAGTTAAAGTTATTTCTTAATATTACACTATAATTGGAACTTTATTAGGATGAGACCAATTACAATTTGTATTAGGCTCATACCATTCATACTTACTTTAAAGTTTGCTTGAAAGAAAAAAAAATAACATGCACTAAGCAATGGCCGCATTAGATGCATGTGAACAGCAACATAAAATGTATATGTTAAATGTTGATAATCTAAATTTAAATATTGTCCCATTGCTGTGAGAGGAAAAAATATTAGACCTGATTCACAAAGACTTTGCTGAGGAGTTTGACGTACATTTGTTGACCTCCTAGCTTAATCTTGACTTTCAAGAGAACGCTAGAAGTACCTGGCTTACTCCTGAAATTCAGATGCAAGCCAGAAGCACTACAAGAGTAAGTCACACCAACATCTTTTTGAATCAGGTCTATTGTTTTCGCATTTTTGTTATAGAAACTATGCGACCTACACTTTTAGTCTGGAACTTAAGAAGAAACCTCTCAGTCCTCGATTGCATTTTAAAATATACTTGTGAATTTGGATGCCTTAACGACTACAAATTTCTGTAAATTGTGCGGAAAATATCAACATTTTTGCAAGTTATTCTCCTATGTACCAAGAGATGGCAGTGTTTCCTCATGGATTATTTCAAAGGAAATCAATGCTTTGTTATTGTGTTGCCTTTATTTCCCTTTCTCCCAAATGACTCGAATACTTAATTTAACAATAGATATAATATTTGTCAGAGATTACGAAATTCAGGAGTATTTGCTGCTTTTCGCTTGGTTTGCATGTTAAGCAGTAAAGTATATTCATGTTAGACAGCTATGTAGTTTTTCCTCAACATGTACAGTCATGAATGCCTACAGTAGATATTCAAAAGTGCCAAAGGGGACTGGGTGTTTCCAGAGAGGGGACAATACATATGCATATTAGAAAGACATCTAAAGTCCTTATAGTGGATTTTTTCTATATTCATTAATGTTCATTTTCAAAGTTATGGAGGATGGAACGTCGATATAAATGGGTGTAAGCAATGCATAACATCGTGGCAACTAATTTTACATTACTAGTCTGATAGGGACATCTTTGAGGGAAATGAACACCCGCTGGACATGGAAAAATATGCAAAGACTGGCACACTTTACACATTGAGGGCCTCATTCACAAGGCCATTACACCGCCTGTGCGTCACGTTTTTTGACACACTGGCGGCGCACTGTGCATGCCCATATTTACAAGGCCATGTAAAGTCACCTTGCTTGACTTTTCATGGCCTTGTAAATATTGGCCCCTTTCACGCATTACTCTGTTAAAGGGGCATTCCATGAGTGTTGCTAAGGGTGTTCCCATGCAACATCCATGGAACCTGACATATTCCCAGATTTACACAATTTTTGCATCAGAATCCTACTCCTCGGTAACGAGGAGTAATACTTTTATTTCTCCTTGTTTTTTCCTCTTTCTATGCATGCTGCATTCTGGAGCACACATAGAAAGAGGAAAATGCCATCAATTATTGTTTTTGTGCAGGAAGGTGTCCCTTCCAGCACACAAACAATCATCCCCAAAAAGCAGGCACCCTTGCAACATGACACCAATGTGCCTGCACAGGAGCATGGCAGCCAATTGTGCACCAGGGGAAGCACATGGATGTGTTGTATTGTTGTTAATACAACGCATCCCTGTGACTTTAAAATAATGCAGCTCGGCGCAGGAAAATGGCTTGCGGTGCTGCGCTGTGCAATTTTTTGTAAATGAGGCTCTGAGTAGATGAACCCAGGTTTGAGAAAATTGTCATAAGTCAAAAAAGTTAATTTGCTTTCAAAATTTTGTAAAGCGCTACGTTTCAACTTATGGCTACTTCAGAGTGATCAGATAAAGAGAAAGAACAAGAATGGAAACTAGACCAAGGGTGCTTGGACCTTAGTCAGGAGAAAGAATGAGCCCCTATTTGAAATTCTCTAGTTGTTCCCCTGAATCAAGATATGGGACATAGGGGCTTATTTACAGGAGCGGCCTGTGCAGGTAAGAATGGTGGGGCCGGGTGGGGGGTGGAGTCGCCAGATGACTACAAGGGAAAAAAAAAAAAAGAAAAACACTCACCTCGGCAATGCAACGAGTGCAAGGTAAGTGGTTTTCTTCTTTTTTTAATTTAAATTTCCCTCGTCATCGTCTGTTGACCCCGCCACCCTGCCCCCCCGCTCTTACCTGCACCTGCATGGGAAGCTCCTGCTTATTTACAAGCCCCTTGCACTGCCGGTGCATCACTTTTAGGGGCATATTCTCAAGGACTCATCGCCGATTTAGCGGCACTTTTCCGCCACGAAAGTGGCGATAAATTTATTGCCCTATTCACAAGCCTATGCTAACAGCCGACAACATCAGTTTACCTACGATAGCTGCCACTAAAAACATCGCCAAGGCTGACAGCGACAACTAACGCTAATCATATGCAGAGAAGGCGTTCCCGTGCAAAAACTCACAATAACACCACTTCGCGATATTCTCAACGACCAGCCAGCTCGGCGATGCAGCCCAAAAACAGGCGATAAAGCACGTTAGCAGCAGGGACTTAAGACCTGCTTTTTTCTGGTCTTAAGTAGGACGAAGACCTGCAGCATAAAGGGAGCCCAGCCCAGAGCCACATCTGAAGACCTACAGATGCCATGGAGCTACTAATCATGCAGCTCGGAGACCCAAGAGGGCCACAACACCCACCGTTCCACCCCCAGGACCACTCCCACCCCCAGGACAACCCCCAGGACAACCCCCCCCCAGACTGCCACCGAGGCAGTGCAGAACAAGACAGCGGACCTTCCGAAAACGCACCAGCCTCAGAGACTTAACGCCAGAGGATGTCATTGCCCACAACAGGCTCAAAAGTACAACCATACTCCGCATCCTGACCCACATTGCCCACAGGCTGACGGTACCAACACAGCGGAAAACCAACATCCCTCCGCAGACAAAGCTGCAGGCTATGCTGCACTTGTTGGCCTCTGGTACCTTTCAACCAACAACTGCCAGAGTCGGAGGAGTCTCACAGCCAGCCCTATCAAAGTTCACACACCTGTCTTGGATGCCATCATCAGCTTCATACCCCAGCACCTTCACTTCCCCCACACTGCGCAGGAACAGATGGAGACCAAGCAAGCCTTCTACGCCATAGCTGGCTTCCTGCACGTGTTGGGGGCATTTGACTGCACACATGTCCTACTTGTGCCCCCTGCCGACACTGCACACAATTCCCGCAACAGAAAGCAGACGCATTCCATCAATGTGCAGGCAACAGTGGACCACCGGGGACTGTTCACCAATGTCATCGCCAACTTCCCAGGCAGTGTGCATGATTCCTACATCTTCCGACAGTCCATCATCAACCAGCGCTTTCAGGATGGCACCTATGGAAATGCACTGCTCGTTCGTAAGTACCAACTGAACACATCACACACCTCAACTCCACAATCATACAACTCACAACTGTGGGAATGCACACATAACAAAATCACATACAACATGCCAAACAACATGCCCACCTACCAGACACGACAACACAAGTCACTGTGGTAACAGGGGCCAGACATGTAATCAAACCATCCACAAAGGCATAGCCCCTCTGCCACACAATTGCGGAATGTTGGGAGAGGTGGGAACCAAGAATGTGCGAAGGAGGCAAGTGACCCATGAATAAGAATGTACACAATGCCAAGTGTGGCGGTGATGTGGTGGACAGTCCTGAGTATGCAGAGCACAGACATGTCCATGTGGACATATACTGCTGGTGTTTGTAGTGTTGTGGACAGTGGACGCAACCATGTTACCTCAGGCAGTGGGAAAGACCTTGGACATGTAGCTATGTCGCCCCCCCTGTAAGCGTAAGCGTAGTGGGCTGGGCCGGCGTACACCAGTCTAGCATAGGAGTGTGAATAAATATCCCAGGGCTCTGGGCATGGTTCACTTCCGGGATGGCCACCAAATTAACTACTGCATGTGTCTCTGTGTCCGCCATATCCTGACCATAGGCCTACACACACGTGGCCGACCACCTTCAACGGCCAAATTTACACCGGCGACGAGGTGGCTACGTCACACGCCACCCGGCACACATCTCGTCATCGCCTGCAGGGGCGTGTCAGCCAGGGCAGCGGCCCTCACCCTGCCACGAGGCCGCCGCCGTGACCGGTGGTGCCTGCGCGATCCTGTGCGCCTGCTGCACCCCAGCCCGCTGGTCCCCAGACCCATCCGGCGCCCAGCAGTGATTGCCCGCCCCTGCGCACCCAGGCCTCACTGCTCACCTGCCACCACCCGCGTGTCTCCAAGAGGGCCCACCACGTGCCGGTGCAATCTTAAAGCCCGAGGCCCACGAGCTTGGCAGCCTCCTCAGCCGATCGCTGGCTTCCACGCAACAGGCCCCCAGCGCACCCTGCGGCACCGCACCGCGGACTTCTGTGTGTGCTGACTGCTCCCTATGGCCTACACTGCGGTCCAGCAGGTCTCAGATAAATCCACTCCAGTCCGCCCCTCCAGGCCTACTGCATCATCGCAGGCTGCACACCCGCTCAGCTCTTCAGGTGGGCCTACCTCAGTGCACCGGAAGTCATCGCCATGTGGCGGTAGGCCTGTGCTGGATGCAGTGCCTCTGGTGCCACTACCTCTGTGCACCACAAGTCATCGTCCCGTGGGACTACCCCACAAGTCCACCTCCAGCAGCCAACAGCATGTCCTCGGTAACGCCACTGGAGCCCTTCACAGTCATGGGGCCACCCCCGTCCCAGGCAGGCCGCTGGTAAGCCTGGGTGGAACGTCTGGAGACGTACTCCGAAGCGCACGACATCCCAGCGCCACGGCAGCGCATGCGTAGGCGTGTGAGGAGTGTGAAGAAATGGCCCGGGGCTCTGGGCATGGTTCAGTTCTGGGCTGGCCACAAAAGTAACTATGGCATGTTTCTCTGTTGTAGTGTCGGCGCCACCCGGCCCTTATTTGACAATGTTGCAAAGTAGCATGCACCCGGAGGGCGGGCTTGCCCGAATGGATAAATAAAGGAGCGCAAGACCGCTCGGGGTCTTGGCTCATACATGCCAACTGTTGTGTGTATATCTTCATTGCCGCAACATAAGCCAAAGGCCTAGCCTCAATCGCAGCGCGAGTTCAGCCAGGCCTGTACTCTACATCTGTGTCCGCCCTATCCTTACCATAGGCCTACACACACGTGGCCGCCCACCTTCAACGGCCAACATTACAGTGTTGTTGTCAGGCTTGCGGACATGCACAGACAGGCATGATAATGGTGTGCCGTAGGAGTGCAAGTGATGCAACCGCACAGCGCACACAGGAAAATAGGCTCGGGGGAGGGAGGAGCAGCTGTGAGGCTACGTAATACACATTGATCATGCACATTTGCCAGAAGCAATACATGGCAAACATGAATCCCAAAGTCGCACAAATCACACACCACAAAACTTGTAAGTCTGCCAACACGGCATGCAGAACCACCAATTTACACTAATCTCACTTACCTCTCACAGGTGATCAAGGATATGCACTCTGCCCGTGGATGATGACACCCCTCCGAGCCCCGAACACCCCCACCCAGAGGCAGTACAATGTGGCCCACAAACGCACCAGGGGCATTGTTGAGCGCACATTTGGCGTGTTAAAGTCACGTTTCAGGTGCCTGGACATCACAGGTGGAAGACTCCTGTACAGCCCAGGAATAGTGTGCAAGATGATCATTGTATGTTGTGTATTGCACAACATATGTGTACGCACCAATGCCCCATGGATCCAAGTGCCAGATGCAACGGACGATGATGAGGAAGATGAGGCAGGTGGACCACACCTCACTGCAGCTGCAGCAGGAATAGACCGAAGGAACACAATCATTAACAATTTTGTTGCATGAGCACGACACATTGTGACTGTCCTTAGCAATTATGGAACAGTACAAAATGACCACATGAACAGCATGTGCAAATAAATTCATTGCAACACACATTCCCTGTGTGCATGTAAGTCCTCTGCATTAGCACATCACTCTGACAAGTGTAAGTGCAACATTAAGTGCTAACAATCTCACAAATAGCAAATAGATGGTGGGTATGTCACCTCTGTACAGAGTGGCTGTTTAGGGTGTCACGTATTCAAAATGCCATTTCAGGGTGTCAAATGTAGTACGTAATCCCACTCATCAGCGTATCACATGTGTACATAAACATGACATGAAGGCTGTCATTGGTGTTCATAAAAAGACAACAGGGTGTCATTTGGGGTCAAATATGAAATTGCGGGTGTCATTTGGGGTTAAATATGACATTTCGGGTGTCTTTTGGGGTCAAATATGAAATTGCGGGTGTCATTTGGGGTCAAATATGACATTTCGGGTGTCTTTTGGGGTCAAATTTGAAAATGCGGGTGTCATTTGGGGTCAAATATGAAATTGCGGGTGTTATTTGGGGTCAAATATGAACCACCCTGATGCAGAGATGCACCCTGTGACTCAAGTCCCACAACATGAGCAACATGGACATAAGGGGGATGGGGGCAGAGTGAACACCTCAGCAACATGGGAGATGCACACCAGCCAAAAAGCCAGCAGGAATACCTTGCGTGGAACACACCAAGGTGTCCCCTGGACATGTGTGCCATGTACAGATCACATGTGTACACGGACGTCATCCATCAATAGTAGTGAACAGTGTCAGCTAATAGGTGCAAAGTGAGAAGTCACGTGCCTCCTCACAGCTACCTGTACCCATCACTGTCAGACTGCAGCAATTGTGCCCATATCCCCACGTCCCCCCTGTCCCTGGTCGTTACTCACCCTGTTGCTGTTGGGTCAGGTCATGTTGAGCAGTGTCCGATCACCCAACTCCTTCCACCGTCTCCCCACTGATGACTGTGGACACCATTTCCTCCATCTCATCCAGCTCCTGCTATGGCGCTGGACTCGCACCTCCAGTCTGCATTGCTGCTTTCCGGTTGTTAGCGGGTTTCAGCTTGACATCATTCCAGCGCTTCTTGCAGTCGTCCACTTCCCTTCTCTTCACTCCGACTGCATTCACCTTGGCCAAGATGGACTGCCATATTGCATTTTTAGTTGCCAATGACACAGTTGGGGTGATGAACAGTTGTTGGTGGTGTTCTCTCACCTCCGTAATCAGGATCTTGTTTTCCTGCGGACTGAATCGCGGGTTCCTCTTCTTCTTCTCCTTGCCCTTCTCCTTCCCCGAGGTCCCTGGCTGGTCCTCCGGGGGCTTGTGGGGTTCTGGTTGGCCTCTGTAGTTGCTCCAGCTTCCTCCATGGTGCTTCTCAGTTGTTTGGGTTTTGTTTTTATTTTCCCCGCCTGACGTGGGAATAGCAAGCCTGGCACTGCTTATCGCTGATATTTTTATCGCTGTTGGGCCCATCGCCACTTTTTTCACATTCGGGTTTCCTATTTTATCGGCGTCCCGGTAATTTTAACGCGGACATTTGATGCGTTATCGGGTTACTATCGCCTGTTGCCGGCGTGTTGAGAACACGCCGTTAACACGGCGTTAGTGTCCCGCGATAGACGGCGTTATGTAAAATTGTGTTAACCTAGTTTGGCGATATTTATCGCCCATTCTTGAGAATATCCCCCTTAATATGGGAAAAAGTGAAGTACCAGCAGCGCAAGGGGCTTGTAAATAAGCCCCAGAGTGTTTCCACTTTAATCATCGACATCACCAGGGTTTAATGCTTGTTTTACATTTGATGCTTTCTCAAGGTCAAATATCACCTGGGAATCTGGTCTGAAAGACTCTGAAAACTGTTTTTAAACTTTATGGAAGACCTGTGTAGACACATTTTTTTGTATTATTTATTAATAGTTTGATGTAGTGTGCCTTGTACCTCATGGGTGTCAGAGCACTTTGGAGAGTGTAGAGTCACCATATTCTGATATTTTGTGATTATACAAATAGGGAAATAGAAAACGTTCATGAAAGGAGATGTAAATAAGTCAGCATGCACAGCAATAAATTAAATACATGTGTGACTTGTTCAAATTACTGTGACAACGATGTCAATATTTGTTCATTGGAACATATTACACCATTGGGGAAGTGGTCTCTCTTGCTGAAATCATAAGTCATGTCATCACTGTACAGGAAAGCAAGCAGCCAGATTCTACATCTTTGGAACATATCATAATGGTGCATCTTGACTCTGCATGGCACAGCAAGAATGAGGCCAACATCTGGGCAAAGCCAAAACAACCTGGAACAACTAAAGCAAAAAAAAAAGGATTGATGAAAATTAATGAATACGGCCCTGCCTGAACATCAAGACCAAGTCTCCTTTAACAGAAAACAAGCAAACTTAGGCTAGAGTGAGCCTTATTGGGCTTAATCAGTGAGATGCAGCATGAGACACTAGGGTAAAGCGTGCAACAAACTCAAATTTACTGTGTTTGACCACACGTATCCTCACAATTATCTAGAGTTAACCTATGATCATATCTTGTAAAGTGCTCTAATACCCCCTGTAGGAGAGTAGGATCTGCCTCTTATGGTTACCCCCACTTTTTGCTGGTGTATCACTGTTTTTCGACTTTAGTCTGGCTGGGGCCCTGCTATCCAGGACCCCAGCCTAGCTGCTTCCTCTCTAAATTGATTCCCTGTACTTTAGGTACATCACAGATTGGATTCTGGGGTGCCCTTATAAGTCCCTAGTATATGGTATACTATGTACCCAGGGCATAGGTACCCCAGAGGCCTACCAGGGGCTGAAGCATGTATCGTGCCACCCCTGGAAGGCCATCCAAAATGACACCACAGGACTGCTACTGCAGCCTGAGTAAGGTGGTGCATACACCCCTTGCAGAGATATAGGTTCCCTATGTCTCACCTAACACTGCACATAGAAACCTATCAGTCACCCCTATGGCAGGCCTTATCAATCCTGAAGGCAGGGTGCTTGGTTATATGTGAGAGGGTGCCCATGCATGAGCAGAGCCCCTCTGCAGCCCTCGGAATCTCCTATCCGGGGTTGTCTGTGGTGCAGCCTGACCATATACTCTTAAGTGCATTATATCTAAACGGTAAATGCTAACTTTGGGATGGCTGCACGGAAACATGTCGTGTTTGGTGTCAAACACCTTGGAATCATACCCCCACACCAGTTCCTGGTGTGGGAGTATGATCCCACCCTTCTAGAGGGAGAGACATGACAGAGCCTGGCATCACAAAATGGATGCTGCAGCCACAGACAGGAGTCTGGCCGCCTGCTGCTGACCGAAACTCCGGCGGGGGAGGCCTGGACAATAGGTTTCCTGTTGCAGGGAGGTGTGACCACCTCCCAGACAGGCCTTAGTGGATTGGGGCTGGGTGGTGCACTCTCTGAGTGCTTTGAAGTCCTTTGAAGTCCTGCACTGGGGGCACATTTGGTGTCCTCGTGCATACCCCAGTTCAAACCGGTTGCAGGGGCTGCCAGCCCCTGCTCTGGTGCGAAACTGGACAAAGGAAATGGGTGTAGCCACCCCTCTTTCCAAACCCTAGGTGGGTCCCCAGAGTTAGTCCAACCCCTTTTCTTAGTATAAGTAAGGGAACTCTGGCAACAGGACTTTAGATATCCCTGGACGAAACTCTGAAGCTGAATCCTGGACCTTCGACGCTCTACATCAAGATTAGAGGACTGAAGAATCTCCCTTGGGGTCAAGGAGTGACTCCCCTGCTTGGCAGGCACCAATGAAGCATCTGTCTTGTCTGCATTGCTGAAGCTCCCGCCGGACGCTGAAGTTTTTGTATCACCAGAGATGGATTTCCAGACTTCCCCGAGGCTGCCCTGAGTCCCCAGCAAAGCTGAGGCCCGTAGCTGTCGTGGGTAATGTGGAACCGTGACCCCTGGACACCAAGCACATTTGTAAGTGTATAAACTTCCTGACATCTCTCGAAGCTGTGCTTTGGGTTCCAAGTAGCCCTAGCCCCGAGCACCAACTGCAGTGAAGATCACTGGCCTACACTCCACGAGTGTCCCGTGGGCGAGCTCCAAGTGTGACCGCTTGAGGCTCCATTGTGATCTCTAGTCCATTGGCTAGTGGGTCCCCACGAAGGCAACTCTTCAATTGCTTGGGCTTTTCTGGTTGCTCCAGAAGTGCCCTGACTTACTGTTGCTGGGTGAGTCCCTCAGACCTTGCTGGTCTGCACCGCAGCCTTTTCTTCACTTCCCCATGACTTTCTGTTGCCAAGGCTTGTTGGATCAAATCTGGTTGCCAATACTGCAGCACTCGACAGACTTTGTTAGACAGCTCGAATCCGGCTCCTGGTTGTCGTCGATGCCTCCTGGACCTCGTGGCTGAAGAGTCAAGGCACCCATCAACTCACCTGAAGCACCCGACATCTGAGGGCATTCGACTCTCGTGCCCCTGGTCCCTGGCTAGTGACCCAGACTCTGTCCCCTCTGCTTTCAGGTCTTCCTCTTCCTTGATCCAGGCTTGGATTGCTCCGGACACTCTTCTTCTCCACGGCAGCAGCACTTTTCCAGCGGTCGCCATTGAAACCGACGACGATTCCCGACACCTTTTAACACGTATGCACCCTGCTTCCCTGGGTGAGGTAACTTGAGTATTTCGGTACTCACGTGGGTGTGGGCCCTAGAAACTCTTAAGTTTTAAGGGGTTAACTGGAAGTCCTCTCCGAAGTGTCCTTTTTCTTTAAAAATCTAACCGCGACTTTCCCCATAGAAGTCAACCGCGACTCGCGGCTGTGTTCTCACACTGCACGCATCCCCCGTGGGTCCCCTGTGTCACTACCTTGGGTGGTTCCTTGGGGTCCAAGCACTTCTACAGGCTCTAGGCCTTGTGTCTAGTTCAGTCGTGGTTCTTATACCACTATTTTAGTATATGGTTTGGTACGCCCCTAGGGCTCAAACGTGTATTGTGCTAAATACTGCTGATATTTGACTTGTAACTTATGTACTTCGAACTCTAGCCTCATAAAGAGACTAGAGGGCTGTGTTTAAGACTAAATACATATATTTTATATATATATACCTGGTGTGGTCCTCTTTCATTCGGTCACTCAAGAGATTATAGACTGGTAAAACAAGCTGCTTTACATTCCTCTAAGACTTAGCCAGAAGGCTGCTCTCCATAGCTACCACTAGGATAGCTTTCTATAAAGGTTGTCTTTAACCTATCATCCATAAGGGGTTGTTTGGACTGGTGCAAGGTGCCCACTAGAACTAGTGGACAGCATATGCCAGGCCAACTTCTCACACCCCCGGGTCTAGCTAGTGCTATATGAAACTAAAAAATAAATAAATAAAAACATGTATAAACATGTTTTACAATAAAAAGTATAGTTTTCATATATATATATATATATATATATTTTTAAACATTAAATTTAAGTTATGCATAGGTTTAAAAAGTTGAAATGAATTAATTAACTTTTACATTATTTCCTATGGGGTTCCATATTAAGTCCCTGACTCCTTTATTTCCTGTGGGAGGGTGTTGCGGTACCAGTGGATGGCCATGTGTGGTACAGAATTTACGCCATGTCTCAGCTGGAGTACGTTTACATCTGTTTTAGGAGCTTTTTCTGAGAACTGCCCTTAAAGCATACCTGTCAGAATGAGAACGGTCCATAGTTAAAAATGACTACTAAACAACAGAGGGACCATGGATAAAGAATTGTGAGAAGGCAAAACCAGGGGAGGGGGGAAACTCAGAACAACAAAATATGCTAACCCCACTTATTTCACAACAGTATAACTCTAATTTCTTGATTCAAAGATATAGATTCATGAGTCAGACATTCTCAAAGCTAATTTATTATGGAAAATTATTTCTTTTTATGTATGACATTTCATTTCAATATTTCGCACAAGCAAAAGTACATGACCGTGACTCTTACAACAGAAATATACATTTCCCAATTCAATTTACCAAAAGAATACACCGAAAAGAACTTTGTATTAAAATAGGTTCATAACAGGACACCCATCACTCCACGCGTTCATTCAACCTGTCACTTTCACACCAAAACACACTAAAAACATTAACAAATGTAGCCCACCAAATCATGACTTACCTATAGGAGATCAAGCGATGTAACTTTTTTATATGTATTTTTATATAATCCTTTTTTGACATAGTTATAAATCGATGCATTATCTGAAAATATTCACTCTGGTTGAATTCAGGTTAAAGTTGCGCCGATGCGTTTTACGGTAAAACATCAAAATATGGACCACCTTTTTCAGGGCACCTTAGGGAGGGCAGGTCTAAAGAAAATACAAGGTGGCCAGAGGAGGAGGAGTCTGTCCGAAGGTATGAAGAATGTCTGAAAGCATGAAAGAACCAACAATTAATAATAGGATAAGGATTGTATGGGGGGATGTGTATGCCGACCATAGGTGCTGGGATGGAATTCACCTGACAAGGTGTCCTGTGTGCCATGCAGAGGTAAACGGAGACATCCATCCTACATTCAAGATACAAAAGGCCACATCTGTGCATATCATCTCAGTTTTGTGATACAAATCTTGCAAGGAAATTGTGCAAACAGAGAAGAAAGACCTTAATCGCAATAGAAATATATAGCTTATCAAATGGGAGCACCAACCTACTTGTATCAATCTGTTTTGGAGGGCCAGAGGCATGCTCCCCGAAATCCATCAGGAGTGCACTTGGATAATTGCAGGGGGGTCAAACCCTCTGGTATACAGGAAGGAAAATTAAAAATGACTCCATGACTTCTGGCCCTTGCACTTACAGATGGTTGCTGCAGTCATGCATTGTAGCTGTAAAAGGGATTTTCCAACCACTTCGCAAAACAGGGGTGCTTTACAAAATCTCATTCAGGTTAGCAAATGTAAACAGACCAGTGTCATTAAGTAGTAAAGAAAATGGAACTACTAGGATCTTGGTGTTTCTGGCACAGAGAGATGTTGAAAAGAAGGGAGACTGCCCCCTGTATCCCGGAGATGCTCTGCAGGGAAAGGGCAAAAGTGTGAAAGTAAATGACTATTGCTACAACTACTACTATGACTACTACTACTACAGTAGTAATAATAATAATATTATAGATGCTACTATTACAATTGTTACTACTAACAATAAAGATAATATTCATAATCATTACCCATATTATTATTATTATTATTATTAGTATCGTAATTATTATTAGTCGTTGTAGTAGTAGTAGTTGCGCATTATTATACAACCCCTATTACTAATAATAGTAGTAATCTTAATAATAATAGTAATAATAATGATGATCATAATAAGAATAATTCACTGTCACATGAGTCTTGAGAAAAGTTAATTGCATAAGTGTGGAAGCAAATGCTCTAATAAAAACCCAGCAATACACAAGTCTCGAAAAAATAGACATTCTTCATAAGAGGTAAGGTCAGACTACAACAAGAGTGGTCCATCTTTAAAGGCCTGCCCTCACCTATTTGCAAACATGAAGAACGTCTGTCAGGCTGAGTAAAGGTCAGCCTGACAGGCCCTCTTCATGTTCAGATCAGGCCATTTAGGGCCATATTTAACGGCAAGTCACGCAGTGCAGCAAGTCACCTTGCTGTGCTGCACTGCATGACAGGGAAAGTACCCGAATGCAGCGTATTTCAGTCAATAAGGTGCTTTCCTGCCTTTTCACCTGCTCTGGAGCCCTTTTGGCTGCCTAGCACCAAAGTGAAAGGGCGCCTGTGCTGTAAGAAGGATTGTCTTTGGGCGGGACGGGGCACCTGCCCGCTCCTAAATCAATCCCAAGAGGCTTTTTCTTCTTTCTATGTGTGCTGCAGAATGAAAAAGGACCAATAAACATATTTCTCCTTGTTACGCCTCACATGGGGAGGCATAGGTTTTTGGCAGATTCCCAGGTTTACCACTTCTGGGAATGTGTAAAAATCCATGGATGTTGGGTGGGAACACCCACACAGCACACATGGAAGTGCCTCCCTGGCACAGAGTAATGTAACACAGTGATTTGCGCTGCATTGCATTACTCAAGATTTAAGTAGTCACTCAGGGCCATGGAAGGTGGCCCTGCGTGGCTTCATAAATCTAATTTTTTAATTTGTGTCTTTCTTGTACCACTTTCCATGGTGCAAGAGCGATGCAAAGAGGCTTGTGAATATGCCAGTAAATGCACAGATGCCTGGCTGGCTGAGCTGAACTTTGCAGGGCTGAAGATCTCACAGCCCTGTATGCATGACCTTCTCAGCCTGGCATATCACTTGGATGTCATCCACCTCATGATGAGTGGGCATGTTACAGATAGACTTGGACCTGGGTACTTTGGTATTAAGCCGTGAAATGTCCAGGGCTGACTGTCCCTTAGTGACACGTCGTCACAGAGTATGCTGGAGTCAGCAGTCTCAATTACCCTCTCCTCCTCTGTGACGAGTAAGAAAGTGCCACAAACTCTCATTGGCTTACCTATAACAAGGTCAGCCAATGAGGAGGACAGTCCCAATCCTCCAGGAATCACTGAGGCTTCCCTCCCGCCACCCGAGATCACAGCTGTGGTCAGTAAGTAGTTTAAAATGTGCGTGCATGCATATATATATATATATATATATATATATATATATATATATATATATATATATATATATATATATATATAAATATATATATTCACTGAAAAAACCATAGGTTTCAGACACTTTATAGTTAGAAATTAGCATTTAAAAAACCTTTGAAATTCACTGAAAGAACCATAGGTTTTAGGGACAGTTATAGTTAGTTGGACATTTCACTCGTACAAAACCCGTGAAATTCCCCCGTTATAGTTAGTTCAGCTAACTATAACTTGCGCCCCCGCAATTCACTGCTGATGACGTCACATATTACATCACTCATGACATGGTCAGTGACATCACTGATGACATCACTGATGACATCTCAAATGACATCCTATCCTGAAAGTCTCAGGGGGATTCGTCAAGTGGGGGCCGAGAAAAAAGGGGGGTCCCAAAACATGTTTTCCCCATGCAATTTTCCATAGGAACCTTTCATCGCAGCTACAGCCCGAACTGCTGAACGGAATTACACCAAATTTGGCAAATAGGTAGCCCTTGGTTCAGAGTTGTGCCTTTTGGTTAAATGGTGTAAATCCGTTCAGTAGTTCCTGAGAAACTTGAAAAGAAAACACATATATATCTGGGAGGAGCCTAACCACACATGTCATCGTGAGATCTGATTGGCTGTCAGCACTTCATCCTGGAATTGCTGGCAGCCATCTTGGGACCAATATAAATGATAGTACCCCATTGAAATGCATTGTAGTGAATCAAAGATTTTGAGGGTTACCAAAAGGAGAAATATAAAGGGTGATAACAGACTTTAGTTACATTAGAATTCATTTGTTGATGGTACCATACTAATTTCAGGAATTGTGGTGTGTTCTAAGGTGATTTTACCCTGTGAAAAACCTTCTGCTGGGATATCATGAATCATGTTTGAGAGAAAACTATTTTCACATGCTTGTCCCATACAGTTTTGGAAGGTGCTCCAGAAGCTAAAATGAGAGCATATTTTCTGTAAATTCACATTATCTTTCTCAGTCATGTGAGAATGAAGTCTGACATTCTCAGTAAAACATGTACATCCAACAAGGGCAGAGACTGTCAGTTGATTCCTTTGTGTTCTACTGCAGCTTCCCAGAGTGTTCTAAAGAACAACTAGAGTGCTAACAGCCTTACTTATGACAAAAGTATGGCACACCTGAAGCCATCTTGATTGCAATAAACTGGTAACACTTAAAACATTTAATTTAAAAAGGAACAAAATGATGGGGTTCATTTTGTCATAGAAATTATGGTTAGTGCTGTAGAAAGAAAAATTAGGACATGTTTCAAGTGTGATCTCAAATATCTTCCTGTTATATTTCAACAGGAGCAGCCTGTCAGTTGATGCCTTTGTGTTCTACTGCAGCTTCCCAGAGTGTTCTAAAGAACAACTAGAGCGCTAACAGTCTTTCTTCTGACAAAATTATGGCACACCTGAAGCCATCTTGATTGGAATAAACTGGTAACTCTTAAAACATTTAATTTAAAAAGGAACAAAATGAGGGGGTTCATTTTGTCATAGAAATTATGGTTAGTGCTGTAGAAAGAAAAATTAGGACATGTTTTAAGTGAGATCTCAAATATCTTCCTGTTATATTTCAACAGGAGCAGCCTGTCAGTTGATGCCTTTGTGTTCTACTGCAGATTCCCAGAGTGTTCTAAAGAACAACTAGAGCACTAACAGTCTTACTTATGACAAAAGTATGGCACACCTGAAGCCATCTTGATTGGAATAAACTGGTAACACTTAAAACATTTAATTTAAAAAGGACCAAATGAGGGGGTTCATTTTGCCATAGAAATTATGGTTAGTGCTGTAGAAAGAAAAATTAGGACATGTTTTAAATAGATCTCAAATATCTTCCTGTAATATTTCAACAGGAGCAGCCTGTCAGTTGATGCCTTTGTGTTCTACTGCAGCTTCCCAGAGTGTTCTAAAGAACAACTAGAGTGCTAACAGCCTTACTTATGACAAAAGTATGGCACACCTGAAGCCATCTTGATTGGAATAAACTGGTAACACTTAAAACATTTAATTTAAAAAGGAACAAAATGATGGGGTTCATTTTGTCATAGAAATTATGGTTAGTGCTGTAGAAAGAAAAATTAGGACATGTTTTAAGTGAAATTTCAAATATCTTCCTGTTATATTTCAACAGGAGCAGCCTGTTAGTTGATGCCTTTGTGTTCTACTGCAGCTTCCCAGAGTGTTCTAAAGAACAACTAGAGCACTAACAGTCTTACTTATGACAAAAGTATGGCACACCTGAATCCATCTTGATTGGAATAAACTGGTAACACTTAAAACATTTAATTTAAAAGGAACAAAATGAGGGGGTTCATTTTGCCATAGAAATTATGGTTAGTGCTGCAGAAAGAAAATTTAGGGCATGTTTTAAGTGAGATCTCAAATCCTCTTCTATTTCATTAGAAAATTCTGACATGCAGACTGAAACAATCACTTTCAATACCAGCAGTAGACTTCCAGTTAACTCCCTGGTGAGCAGTAGCTTTACTACAGTGATCTAATGAACAACTAGAGTGCTAACATTCTGAATTTATGGCAAATGTGTGACACATCTGAATGCCTTCTTGATGGAATCAAAGTAAAAACTGAAAGCATTTCCTACTGAGGAGACTGCAGTAAATGACGAAATTAGGAAACTTCATAACAAATAAGTCTCCCAAGATGGCCACCAGAGAAAAAGAGCCCAAATGTAGCACAAATATCACCCAGATGTAGCCCACATATAGCCCAATGACAGAAGTGTGCAAAACACTTTTTATTTTTAGTTTTTCTGCAGTTTTATATGGTGCAAACTGGTCAGGTATTGGAGCGTTACATCTTACTTGGACCCCTTATTGCGTATTTTGCACGAAGTACATGAGATTGATCTTGCGAAACATTGAACTTTACGATTCTGTTAACCTGAAGTTGCTCTGAACCGGGTTTTGTAACACCCGTTTTTACCTACTGGTTTTAATTAATTCTCACTGTATTGTATTAGAAAAGAGGATTTACTGTTTTTATGTACACTTTTATGATCTATGTTTCTAAATCAGATCAAATAAAGTTTAATGAATTCTATGGCAGGACGGAGGCGAGGATTATGCATATCTTTCCTCACTTTATTTGCATAGCAGTTCAAAGAAAACGTAACACAACAATCATTAAACAAAAGACTACACAACCCATGAACCATTAGGGGGGTAGTCTCCAAGGCAACTATAGTCCAATCATATCACAGTCCATCGTATATAATATCGTGATGTCCCTTCCGCTTCCTCTTTCTTCACTGCTCGTCAGTTAAGTGCATTCCTTACATTCTTGGCTTAATCTGACGTTGTTGCTGTTTGTATAGCGGTTTCTTGTGCACGTTATTAGCATTATTGCCTTGGTATTGTTTCATATTCCCTGTGCAGCAGGCTCTTGCCCAAGCGCGTTCTCCCCCTCGAAGTTTCTCCCGCTGTGTGCTCTGCGCGCGGTGAGATCCTGTCAGGCGCGTCTGGTCCGAGCAAGGCAGCTCCGTCGAGCGCTCCCGCTGGTCTTTACGCGCATTTGGGAATCCGGTCACTCCTTTAGTGTCTGCTTGATTCCCGACCAACCCTCGCCTAATTTTGACGCCGCTACGCGGTGATTTCCCCACACGGCCACGTTAGTGACCAGCGCCACCTGGTGGTGGTAATTGGTATTGCGCCTCAGTCTATTCTTATAACAGCTTCGGGGAAAGCCCAGCTGTTGGAGCACTGGCGAGGGGGCTGTCTTAAGGATTTTAAGGGCATTTGTTCTGTGCTCACACCCTCTGCTATCATGTCTTCTCCAGAAGACCATTTTTACTCCTCCTACCAGGAAGTGGAGGAGGAATGGCCCCCAACTTCTCCCTCCAGCAGTGGACCAAGCCCTCTCTCTCTGGCTATTTCTAGGGCGCTGGCTCCTCTTAGGGATCAGGTTGATAAGCTGGCGAAAAGCATCCCTGGGGTGTTCAGTGACCCAGATCTGGTGGTGGCGGGTGCAAGTAGCTCCCAGATGGGAATAAAAGGGCCGTTAAGCATAACGCGGGGCACTTGGAAGGATTTGATAAACTTACGGAGACCTTCCTCAAGAGTGCACGAACGCTAAAACATGCACCCTGCCGGGAGGAGGAGGAGCCCGGAGAAAATTGCGACACTGTCACCACTATTGTAGACCCCGATGGTGGGATTCCCTTAGAGGGAGAGGGTGTATCTGAGGACGATTTCTCCTCCGATGAGGATAAGGACTCGGTGCGTCCCTGGCATCCAGAGTCCCACTCCTCTCAGTCCCCGGTTGGGGACGGGGTCCACTCGGACATGTTCGAGCCTACCCAAATTTACCATCCTAGGTCGGCAGAGTTGACACCTGACGCCAAAGTGGCAGAGTATGTGGTGGGGAAAATCCATCAACCCCTTGAAAGGGAGGTCAGGAATAGGATGAGGGAAGAATGCCCCAGGCCCTCACTGAAGGGGAAGGTGGCACACACGCCTGAAATTGATGAGAAACTATGTACCTTTTTCTCCAAGTATATGAGGGATCCCAAGAAAGGAATTGATAGGTCTTGGACGTGGTAGGGCCCTTGACCCAAATTATTCAATTGATGGAGCGTTCCAAAGAGTCAGGATCCCCTTTGTCCACGGATATTGTGGCTGGTTGGGCGCACTACCCTAAACCCTAAAACACTACCTCCTCCACTACCCAAACACCACTGCACTACCCTAAACCCTAAAACACTACCCCCAGCATGACCCCTACACTACCCAAATACCACTGCACTACCCTATACCCTAAAACACGACCCCCTACACTAAACAAACACGACTGCACTACCCTAAACCCTAAAACACTAACCACAGCATGACCCCCTTTACTACACAAACACCACTGCACTGCCCTAAACCCTAAAACACTACCCCAGCACTACCCGCTACACTACCCAAACACCACTGCACTAACATAAACCCTAAAACACTACCCCCAGCACAACCCCCTACACTACACAAACACCACTGCACTACCCTAAACCCTAAAACACTACCCCCAGCACGACTCCCTACACTACCCAAACACCACTGCACTACCCTAAACCCTAAATCTACCCCCAGCACGACTCCCTACACTACCCAAACACCACTGCACTACCCTAAATCATAAAACACTACCCCCAGCATGACCCCCTACACTACACAAACACCACTGCACTACCTTAAACCCTAAAACACTACCACCAGCATGACCCCCTACACTACTCAAACACCACTGCACTACCCTAAACCCTAAAACACTACCCCAGCACGACCCCCTATACTACCCATACACCACTGCACTACCCTAAACCCTAAAACACTACCCCCAGCACGACCCCCTATACTACTGCACTACCCTAAACCCTAAAACACTACCCCCAGCATGACCCCTACACTACCCAAACACCACTGCCCTAAACCCTAAAACACTACCCCCAGCATGACCACCTACACCACCCAAACACCACTGCACAACCCTAAACCCTAGAAAAGAAACCCCCACCCCATGCCCAATCCCCCTTACCTCTCACTCCTCATGGTTCCTCTCTCCTCGTGGTTCCTGCTTCACGTCATCTCTGAGGGGCGGTGCACGTCGTTGTGAGGAAACGGAACAGCCTCTGTTTCCTTACAACGACATGGATCGTCTACATGTTTTTTAGAACGCGTGGTCATTTACCATACATACCTTTACAACAAAATTTGTTGTAAAGGCATGCGTGGTAAATGACCATGCGTTCTAAAAACAATGCGTAGTAATGACTTTGTGATGTACAACGCATGCGTGGTAATGCATGCGTTGTAATGGTATCGCAAAGTAAAAAAGTCGTTGTACCGAAATGTGCATTTTCGGCTGTTGTATTGTGAAAGTGTCCGCGTGGCCTGGTTTCACTTCCAGTGAGAGAGTGGAAGAGTCTGTTTGGATCTAAAGGAGTTCTGTTGTTGGACGGGGCCGGCGCGACATGTCATCAGAAAACATAGCTAATGGAAAGCGTCCTCCCTGAAGTGCGGAGCAGTGCCATGAGAGGTCAACGAGTGTGCGTCCCACCGCAGTATGACCATACCGCGTGACCCATGTGCCGCCTCTAGGGTACGGGAGGCAGAAGCGGCATCGCAGGTCCTCTTGAAGACCATTGTAGCACTAATTCTACATTTTGGTACTAGGGAATTTTAACTTTGTTGTTCCTGCCAGATACAAAGAGAAGATCCTGTGTTATTCAGTGCCCTCGTTACCTTTTTTGTGGGTTGTGGTGCTTGTCACTTCGCTGCCCCGCCGGTGCACACGACTGGGCACCCCACCTCGTGTGCCATCTGCAGGGCCTCTGCCCTCGGATCACTGGTTTCAGTTTCTGGAGTGGCAACATAAACAGTTGCTCCCAAAGGACTAGCCTGAACACTTAGGTGAATATCCCCTGCACCAGCATTCCACAGAAATTCTTTCCTAGCTCTCCCATCGTCAACGAGCACGGCTCCGCTCGCGACACTCGTATGACGTCATCGGAGCCATAAGAGGACCTCGTTGGCGTGCTGACGTCAGTTCAACCCATTTTTTCCGTGCCACCGAGGCAAACAGGGGACCGAGACATTTTCACATGTATACATAGTATAATAAATATATATATATTCACTGAAAAAACCATAGGTTTCAGGCACGTTATAGTTAGAAATTAGCATTTAAAAAACCTTAGAAATTCACTGAAAAAACCATAGGTTTCAGGCACGTTATAGTTAGAAATTAGCATTTAAAAACCTTAGAAATTCACTGAAAAAACCATAGGTTTCAGGGGCGTTATAGTTAGTTGGACATTTCACTCGTACAAAACCATAGAAATTCCCCCGTTATAGTTAGTTCAGCTAACTATAACTTGCGCGCCACGCAATGCACTGCTGATGACGTCACATATTACATCACTCATGACATGGTCAGTGACATCACTCATGACATGACTGATGACATCTCAAATGACATCACTGATGACATCATCCATTGAATGTGTGTTTTTCTGAAAATTAAATATGTTTTATATATGTATATCTCAAGGTCGATGGAAGAATAAATGGGTATATAAGTGTCTAAATGGATGATTTTTTTGTAAAATTGATTGTATAACTGACTAAGTGTATCTTAGTGAATACATGGGTTAGTGAGTAATGTTTAAATATGAAAATATCTGTATCAGTCTCTCACTTTGTGTATAAGTGGCTGCATGGGTTGGTGAGTAGCTACATGAGTGTCTATATGGGTTATTAGTTGGTTTTTTGAGTATCAGTATGAGTGTCTGTATGGTTCGGTGGGGGCATTACTTAGTGCATAGATGCATGAATGAGTGACTCACTGTTTGTATGTGTTGAAGACAGCATGTGTGCAGGACTGTATAGGTTGATGAGTATGTGTATGGGTGTGTTAGTGAGTGAATGACTGTCTCAATAGTGTCTTTATGAGTAACTACATATGTTTTAAACTAGTATATGTGAGTATTGGTGTATATAAGTGAGTATATGTGAGAGTGAGAGATTGGAAGAGTTCCTGTACAAATAAGTAGGTGTTTCTATAAGTGATTGTTTAAGAGAGTAAGTATGTGTAAGTTTCTGTAGAAGTAAGTGTGGTAGTGTGTGTATAACTGTATATGCAAGTAAATGGATGTTTGATACTTTGTTTGCATGTGTGACTATGTGTGTGAGTAACTCTATGGATGAGTGGCGGTGTGTAACAGGATGTATAAGTGTATGAGTACATATGATGAGTGAGTACATGTATGAGTGACTGTATAGGGACTGTTGGTGAATGAGTGGATGTGTGTGTAGATCTTGGAATTACTGAATAGGTGTGTTGTAACTGGTATTGGTATGTCCATTGTTTTGAAAATGTTAGTTTGTATTTTTGAGTGTGTGTATCAAAGGTTATATTAGGGTGAGAGGAGGTCTGCCACTCTATCACAAGGATGATGTCATCAGTGATGTCATCAGTGATGTCATTTGAGATGTCATCAGTGATGTCATGAGTGATGTCACTGACCATGTCATGAGTGATGTAATATGTGACGTCATCAGCAGTGCATTGCGGACACGCGAGTTATAGTTAGCTGAACTAACTATAACGGGGAATTTCTATGGTTTTGTACGAGTGAAATGTCCAACTAACTATAACGCCCCTGAAACCTATGGTTTTTTCAGTGAATATATATATATATGCATATGTATTTGTGTGTGCTTGTGAATTGGTGCGTGCATGTGTTAGTGCTTGTGAATAGTGGGTGTATGTGTGCATGCTTGTGAATACATGAGTGTGAGTGAGTGTGCATGTAGATGGGAGGTGTGTTTGTGGCCCACCGGCTCGAATTATTGGCTGCCACTGGACACTGATTTCCTTTCAAGTATCGTTCACTTATTCTTAAACCTCACAGATGGTGAAAAAACCTACTTAACTTTCTGATGCTCATGGATACCTATGGAGTTAATATTCGCTTGTCTGTTAACAGCAATAGAAATCTAGGGTCAGATTACATGCATTTTGTACTGTACTGTGCTCTTTCATACTGTTTAGTGCTTAAAAGAGGGAATTGAGCGATCAGAGTTTTCTGCAGTGTATACTATATGAAGAGTTTTCTACCAGGGCAAAATCTGAAGAGAGGCCTAGTTTTACAAAAAATGTGTGCAGTGCAACTAAAGCTGCTGCGCTGTGTTGCATGAAAGGGAGAGAAAGGAGAACAGAACCATATCTACTAAGATACTTTTACTTCTCTGTATGTATGCTGTACAATGCAGCACACATGCAAAGTAGGAAAAAGGAAGAGAAATTAGGAAATTTCTCTTTGCTACGCCTGCCTTGAGAAGGCTGTAAGATTTTGATGCAGATCCCTCTCTACTGTTTGTAATTAGGGATTTTCTTCAAAACCCAGCTGCGGCCTGTGCAGGTAAGAGCGGTGGGGCAGTGGGGGCGGGGATTTCGACAGACCACAATGGAAAATTATTTATTTATTTTATTTTCCCTCATGGTCGTCTGTCAAATCCTCCCCCCACCACGCCCCACCGCCCCACTGCTCTTATCTACACGGGCCGCGACTGTCAAAACCCTTGGATGGCTGCACAGCGATGTCCATGTACCACCCACGGAATGCACAGTTGACACAAAGTAATGCAAAGCAATGCATAGTGCAACTCTGCATTTCTTTGGGAAACGTTTGGGAAGGGATAGAAAGTAAATCCCAGCCTAACACTGCATCGGGGTTTGCTCCACTAAAGTAAGAAGTAACGCAAAGCGTTAGTAAATCTTGGCCTGATTTTCTTCTATGCCAGTTTTTTTGCATACTAATGGATCAAGCACATTTTCCGCTTTTTATAAGGAAATGGCGAAGCTAAATTTGAGAAAAAATCTGTTTGCACGGGTCACTGCTACTCAGTCAGCAGCATGGATGCAAAAGAGCATTTATTGCTTTTTGCGCCGCAGAAAAGAATATTTTATTCAACCAGTTACCTAAAAATGTTGTTAAGCATTGAATGTATTATTTAATTTGTTAAGGCAAAGTTAGAGGTGATATGAAAATCAGCTATTTACAACTTGATGTGTTTTATGTCTGTGTGGCTCTTTATGTAGCAACAAAAAGAGACCCCAGTTGCTTTACAGCAGGCTGGCTAGATGACTTTTAAAATTAATAATGAGTTAACCGTAAAGAGCAAAGAGATATTTTTGGACCAAAATCTCTGAACGACATAGAAAAATCAAATATACCATAAAAAGAGAAATTATTTGATTTTACCACTAGAGGATGCAATTTCCTTAAACATAATGTTGAAATAGCAGCTACTGATTTGGAACACTGGATAGCCTGCCCTGGGTGAACGTGAGTGTAAACAATCACATTTTCACAAGTTCAAGATCTATAAAAGCTTTTCCAAGCCAACCTCTTTTCTGTTGGTTGCACAGTAAGGATAAATCCCTAGGCTTGGCCATACAGACTGCCTAATGTATAACTTAAGAAATAAAAGCAATCTTCGTACAATGGAATCTAAAATATGGTTTAAGTTCTTGATGTATCGTAGTCGAAACAAAGGGCCAGATGTATCAACATTGTATTTTGCGAGTCCTTAATAGCTAATTTTACTGATTCGCTATTATGGACTCGTAAATGCAATGTATGTAGGATTTGCAAATAAAATTGCGATTCCTACGCATTCCTTTTTTGCGACTTGCAAATTGCAAGCCGCAAATAAGGAATGGCTTCCCGTTCATTTCTATGGGTCTAGAGGCCCATAGGAATGAATGGGAATTGCATGCGCAATTTGCAAGTACCCAATAGGTACTCGCAAATTGCGCATGCAATTTCAAGGGTGAAAGGGGGCCAAAAGGATACCCTGTTGCACCCCTGAAATATGCATGTGTGAACATGTGGCGCACATACATGCCCTAAGGGCTTGTTTGTGCGCCACATGGCACTTAGATAAATGCAAAAAAGTGCATTTTTCTAGGAATTTGCAAATTATCACCAACTACAAGTTGGTGGTAATTTGCGATTCCTTAATGCTAAATCACAATTTGCGATAGCTACGAGAATTGCATTTAGGGAATCGCAAATTGCGATTCCCTAACTGCATTTGCAATTTAGGTAATCGCAAATAATTGTGATTACCCATATTGCGAATTCAAAAATGTTGATACATTGCAAAACGCATTTTTGTGTTCGCAAACGGGCCGATTCTGTGAATCGGCCCGTTTGCGAACGCAAAAAGCGTTGATGCATCTGGCCCAAAGGAACTAGCTTTTGAGTTCCAATAAAAGGGAAATAACGGATAGATAAACATATCTGCTGCTCATTATTTTAGGAGAACTTAAGGCTTTTTCGACTTTTTTTAAAGTAAAAATTTACCATTTGCACCAATCCCGAGCATACGTCAAGGTTGGAGACAAACTTCACTCACCATTCAAAGATAATTGTACCTCTTTCTAAGATAAAATATATTATTATTGTAATTATTATCGTTACTAAACCGCTTACTTACGCTTCTGCTGCTCTCAATGGACTACTACACCACAAAGTTTTGTCATGCATGATTCTTTTGTGCTTGCCCATACTTGTCGGGAAAAATCTTAGCATATGTTTCTCTTAACCTGCTAAATTTGTGGTATTTTATCATTCAATGTGTTTATGTCTAAATACCATTTTAAAACCCCCAAAAACTAAAATTCATCAGTTATACGTAACTCACCTAATTATACCTTGCACCTCTGTGATGAAGTGATTATGATCTCACACATTACATCACTGATGATGTTAAATTTATAGTGGCACTCTTGCCGAGCTGTAAAATGGCTAAAGCCAGCTCGGCAAGAGTGTTGCTGGTGTTGAGAGTGCTCTATAATGGAGCTGCTTTCCACCTAAACTTGAGAACTACCCCGAGTTCTCTGCTTCTTTTTTTTGCATAATTTATGCGTCACTCTATGCCTGAAAAGGTTTTGTTTTGACTTATACTGGGTGCTCCCTTGTGTCTGGACAAAGCTATACCTCTCTGAAGAGCTCTAATGAGAGTGAAACACGTGTCAGGGGTTGCTTTTATTCATTTCAGGTTAGCTTGGATGGTATTTTACCAATCTAAAGCTGTAATACTGTGCCTGGAGTGGGAAAGGGCTTTAGCTATTTTACAGCTCGGCAAGGATAGCACTGTCCTAATCCTATGCTTAAAGACTTTGCTGTGGAAATGGCAAAAGACTTTGTCCCTTTCTATCTCGGCATGGATGGCACCTTCCTAATCCTAAGCTTAAAGACTTTGATAGAAAAGCAAACATTTGAGGTGAGCAAATTTAGAGTGTCGCTGGTGTTGAGAGTGCTCTATATTGGAGCTGCTTTCCACCTAAACTTGAGAACTACCCAGAGTTCTCTGCTTCTTTTATTTTGCATATATATATTCACTGAAAAAAACATCGGTTTCAGGCACGTTATAGTTAGAAATTAGCATTTAAAAAACCTTAGAAATTCACTGAAAAAACCATAGGTTTCAGGGACGTTACAGTTAGTTGGAGATTTCACTCGTACAAAACCAGAGAAATTCCACCGTTATAGTTAGTTCAGCTAACTATAACTTGCGCCCCCTCAATGCACTGCTGATGACGTCACATATTACATCATTCATGACATGGTCAGTGACATCACTGATGACATCACTGATGACATCATCCAGTGACTATGTGTTTCTGTAAAGTTGAAATATGTTTTATATATATATATGCCAAGGTGCATTGAAAAATGAGTGGGTGCATAAGGGTGTAGATGGATGATTTAGTAGGTGCGTGACTGACTGTATAAGTGAGAGATTAAATGTGTCTTACTGAATGCATGGGTTAGTGACTGATACAGACATTCACACAGTTTAGTTTGTCAGTTGGTGTGTAAGCGGTTGCATGGGTTGGTGAGTAGCTAAATGAGGATCTATATGGGTTATTGATTGGTTGTCTGAGTATCTTTATGGGTGCCTGAGTGTCTGTGTGGGTGGGTGGGGGGGTGTGACTCTGTGCATAGATGTGTGAGTGGATGATTCACTAGGTGTATGTGTTCAAGAGTGCATCTGTGAAGGGCTGTATGGGTGGGTGAGTGTGTGTATGGGTGTGTTGGTGAGTGAATGGATGCCTCAGTGGTATATGTGTGAGTAACTGCATATGTGAAAGGCAGTATATCTGAGTGATGGAGTTTATAAATGACTATATGTGATGGTGAGTGATTGTGAGAGTGGCTGTATGGATCAGTGTGTGCATGTATTAGTTATCGTATAAGAGTGTAAGTATGTGTTAGTATATATTTGAATAAGTGAGGTGGTGTGTGTATAACTGTATAGGTGAGTAAATGGGAGTGCGATTGATTCTTTGCATGACTGACTAGGTGTGTGAGTAACTCTATGGATGAGTGGCGGTGTGTGAGTATCTGTATAGATATGTGAGTGTATATGATAATGCCGTATTGATGGTTGACTGCATGTATGAGTGACTGCATGGGTGAATGAGTGGATGTGTGTGTACACCTAGGAATTAGTGAGTGGGTATGTACTAACTGGTATTGGTGTGTCTATGGTTTTGAAAATGGTAGTCTGTATTTCAGAGTGGGTGTATCAAAGGTTATATTAGGGTATGAGGAGGTGCATCAGATTATCATGTGGATGATGTCATCAGTGATGTCATCAGTGATGTCATTTGAGATGTCATCAGTGATGTCATCAGTGATGTCACTGACCATGTCATGAATGATGTAATATGTGACGTCATCAGCAGTGCATTGCGAGGCGCGAGTTATAGTTAGCTGAACTAACTATAACGGTGGAATTTCTCTGGTTTTGTACGAGTGAAATCTCCAATTAAATATAACGTCCCTGAAACCTATGGTTTTTTCAGTTAATTTCTAAGGTTTTTTTAAATGCTAATTTCTAACTATAACGTGCCTGAAACCTATGGTTTTTTCAGTGAATTTCACAGGTTTTTTAAATGCTAATTTTTATCTATAACGTCCCTATTAAGTCCCCTTGAATCCTGAGGGTCCCTGGGGGCCAACTAGCCCACCAGCTACCTCCAGTAAGCGCCACAAAGCTGCGTTGCAGAGTGGTGTAAAAAGGGGCCGTGACCTTGTTCCACCTCTCTGCAAGGCAGCTCCCTGGCGCTTACTGGAGGTACCTGGTGGGCTAGTTGGCCCAGAGGGACCCTCAGGATTCAAAAGGACTTAATCCCCCAACTTAAAACATGCCACGGGGCGCGTTTGCACAGTGGTGAAGGCAGGGGGCGGGGCCTGATGTGACAAGTGTGCAAACGCGCATTGTGGTGCGTTTTAAGTTGGGGGATTAAGTCCCCTTGAATCCTGAGGGTCCCTGAGGTCCAACTAGCCCACCAAGTACCTCCAGTAAGCGCCACAGAGCTGCGTTGCAGAGAGGTGTAAAAAGGGGCGTGGCCTCGGAACACCTCTCTTCAACGTAGCCCTGTGGTACTTATTGGAAGTACCTGGTGGGCTAGTTGGCTCCCAGTGACCCTCAGAATTCAAGGGGACTTAATCCCTCTGAACTCCGCTAAACCTACTGCTTCCTCTTGCTCTACACCCAGGGATCAGGATACTACCTGTGGACCACCCCTTAGACTTACTCAAGGGTGTACCCCTCAACCGCCGCTTATGATCCCTGACGCCATTCTTACCATTCACACTACTCCTTTGGAGACCACAACTGAGCTTAAGCAGGGGTCCATCTCCCCCTTAAAAGCTGTATGGAGAAGGGGCATCCCCCTGCTCCCTATACTGGACGGCCACCTGATGTGGGCAGGCTTCGGCGGATTGAGGAACAATTGGCCGAACTGAAGCGGGACCTCCTTTCTGTAAATGACAACCTCCAGATCCTCCTACAATACTCAATAAAGAATGAAAAGTTCCTCACACCTTATCCACCCGCGGGATCGGATCTGCCCCCGCACCCTGCAACTAATTTAAATGATGGAATGGAAAGGTCCTCTGTTACCTGCCCGAACTACCCTCGAGGGCCCGCTCCCCTCCTCCCTACCTCCACTCCAGACCCTGTAGTTTACAGACGCAGTGGTCTGAGGTTGACACGCTTGCACTCTCACTATCTTATGAGGACTACGCAATCTCGCCTAGCTCCATACCCACTATCTCCTCTGATCCTGATAGAGAACCAAGTATTAACTTGAGATCCTTGAATAAGGATAACTTACTTCAGGTAGTCACTTCGCACCAAGTGGAAGCAACTACAGATTCCCATATCAAATCGATGCTTCTCAACTGCAGATCAGCAGTGAAGCACGCAGCAGATATCTCCGAACTCATCTTATCACAAGATTTAGACCTCCTGATTGTTACGGAGACATGGCTCAATGACTCTTCCTCCCCAATACTTGACATTTTAATTCCTCCGGGCTATGACATTGTCAGATGTGATAGGGCTATTAAAGCTGGGGGGGGTATTGCCTGCATCCATCGGTCCAGCCTCGTTTTGAAGCAGACTCATAAGGACTCAATGTCCACATGTGAGCTACTTGTCGCAGAAATTTGGAACAAGGGCAAGACTGTCTGTGTGCTTCACTCGATCTACCATCCTCCTGGGGACAACAACTTACTCTTCGTAGAACAATTAATGGAATCCATCTCTGCCAGCTCAGCCCTCCATACTAATCACAAGTTCCTCGGTGACTTCAACCTTCACTGGAATGACTCTAATGATCCAGTAGTCTGTTCTCTTAAGTCTTTCCTCTCAGACCTCAACTATATACAGGCCTGCAACGGGCCTACCCACTGCATGGGCGCTACCCTTGACCTCATCATAACTAGAGAGCACATTATTCAGCTAGACGACATAGTACCATGTGATTGGTCGGATCATCTCCAAATCTCCTTTCGCATTCAGGAGAAGGTATTGCTTAGACAAGGGCAACCACTCAAAAACAAGCAATTGTCTCGTAACCTGAGAGATATCAACATCTCTAACCTCTCCATCTTGAGCAAGAATCTACTTGAACCTCCAACTAACATGAATAATCTGGAAGAGTTGACGGATCATTACTTCAACACTATGGGGTCGATTCCGATCTCGGCCGGTAGTGTTCCGAATCGGATTCGGATTCACCGGATCCGATTCGGAGCCCTGTTTACCGACCGAATCGTACGCGGGTCCGGCCGAGTGAGTACGATGCAAGCACCCGCGAAATCGCTGACCGACTCGAACGCGGCTACAACACGCTCCGACCGACTCGCATGGACACGACTCGCACCGCGCTATGGAGACGTTTCCGGCCGGGTAAGTACGATGCGCGCCTCGAGCAGTCCGATTGACTCGCGCCGTCCGGCTCGAAAAAGCTGTCGGACCCGGACTTTGGGGGTCCGCGTCGGACCCCCCTGTACGCGTAGGCGCGCGAGTCGCACACAGGGGGGACCCATGAGTCCCCCCTACCTGTGCATGTACGCCGCGATGCGCATGGACGCGTACACGCTGTAGGGGGCGCCCTTGACCGCCTCTCACCCATTGAGTCAATGGGAGCCCGCGTACGCGTTGTACGACAGGCTCCCATTGACTTCAATGGGAGTCCGACCGACTCGAGTCCGATAGCATGCGTGCGCATCGTACTTGTTCGGTTGGACTGCCAGAGTCCGATTCGGTCGGAATTCTCTCCGGGTCCGGCTCGGTCGGAGAGATTTCCGGCCAGAATCGGAATCGGCCCCTATGTCTAATATTCTCGACTCTGCAGCCCCGAAGCTACTTAAAAGGATTCCCTGCAAACAAACCAAACCTTGGTTCAATTGTACCCTTAATGACGAACGTCGCAAGCTGAGGCTCTCGGAGAGACGTTGGAGAAATGACCCCTCCACTTCTAGCCTCGAACAGTTAAGAAAGATGAGAAGCTCTTACAACAAACTCATTCGCATCTCTAAATCAGATCATTTCAGAGATCAGCTTGACAGCGTGAAAAACCGTCCCAGGAAACTGTTTGATATCATCAAACAACAGGCTAATCCTATTCCAGCAATCAAAATCGCTGGACCCAGTGAGGAGGACTTCTCAGAGCACTTCGCTGAAAAGTCTAGAAGTATTGAGCGAGAACTGCAACGGGCCACTGAGAATTTGTTACCAATGAGTTCCGAGGGTTTGCCTGGTTACACGACAGTACACATCCAAAATCAATGCCTGTACACACCCAAAAACAATGCCTGCTGGAATACCTTCCGACCTCCAGACTTGGAGGAGCTGTCACTTTCCCTGGCTTCTCTGAAACCTTCCAACCATTTCAAGGACCCACTCCCCGCCAAGTTGCTCAAAGACCTCAACTTGGCAGTTCTGCCTCTCTGGTCCAGGATCATCCAACAATCTCTCTTACAAGGGAGGATTCCCGACTGCCTTAAAATGGGGCAAGTCACACCCATCCCCAAGAAGCCCAATGCAGACCTTACAGATCCCAGTAACTTCCGACCGATCACCAACATCATGTCCCTAGCGAAATTGCTCGAGAAATGTGTTCACACACAGCTTTGCGACCACATTGAGAAATTTCAGCTCCTAGACCAACATCAATCAGGCTTTCGATCAGGTCATAGCACAGAAACAGCGCTAACTCACATTGTTGATGACGCATTGAGAGCTCTGGACCAAGATACACCTTGTCTTCTAATCCTTCTGGACTTGTCCTCTGCTTTTGACACTATCAAACATGATAACCTGATTAACCTTCTTCAATACAGGATGGGGCTATCGGGCCCTGTCCTAAATTGGTTTTCCTCTTTCCTGCATAATCAAACACAAAGAATCAAAGTCAACCAATCTTTGGCGGCCAGCACTTCAGTCTCTATTGGGGTGCCTCAAGGTTCTGCACTTTTGCCCACGCTCTTCAACCTATGCATGGAACCTCTAACTGCCATTCTAAATGACTCAAACATTCAGTACCACATGTACGCGGATGACACTCAACTATATTTGAAGATCTCCCCCTCCAGATGACATTAAAACTCTTAACGGAGCGCTTAAAAAAACTCAACAATGGCTAACACATAACCACCTATTGCTTAACTCTCTCAAAACTGAATTTCTCCTGATTTTCCCACGCAACCACGAGGCCCCCATGCAAAACTGGATCAAAAAAAGCTCAGCACTCAACTGCACCCCGCATTTGGTGGACTCCGCCTGCTCTTTAGGGGTCACCCTAGACAAATTTCTAAACATGCAAGGTCACATCAGTGCAACCATTAAGAGTGCCAACCATCAGCTCAACACTCTTAGGAAAATCAAGCCGTTCCTACCTCCAGAAGACATGCAATCAGCAGTCCAATCCTTAGTCATATCACGAGTTGAATATGGCTTGGTGACCCTAGCTGGTCTTCCTAAATCTAGGTTAGCACCGCTAAGAGCTACTCTGAACGCCTCTGCCAGACTAATCACAGGCTCAAGAAAACATGATCATATCACACCTGACCTAATCCAGCTTAACTGGCTCCCCATTGAAGCTAGGAGCCGCTTCAAGATAGCCTGCCTGACACATAAAGCTTTACATTTCAATAGCCCCGTTTACCTGGCAAAAAAACTTGAGCTCTCCGGATCCAGAAGAAACCTAAGAAGCTCCAATACCCTTCTACTGAAACCACCGAAATTCAATAAAAAAGAACTTACAATCGTACCTTCTCAGGACTGGCTCCAAGAATTTGGAATGCCCTTCCAACAGAGATCAGAGCCAATCCCTCGACTGCCTCATTCAAAAACAGGTCAAATGGCTACTATTGGAAGAACTGCATCAACAATAGCCTCCATGTCATTTGCTAGTCAATTACCTGCATTCTTGACAAGCATTTTTACTTTGTTGTGTTGAAATTTATGCTTGACAATGTACTTTCACTTTATGTTTGTAACACGTGCTTGACAATCATTCTCACTTGGGGTTTAAAACGTATCTCAGCTGTCTTAATAGTAAGGTGATGATGAAACTGCTCGGCCTCATCTGGGTGGGCTGTTTATTGTTTGTTCATTTTCTACCTACTCTTCCCCTAGCGTCCTCATTTATTTTATGCCTCAGGTTCCTCTCATGTTGCCTTATGGGGGTGCTTGGGTGTGTTATTGTATGCTTAACAATTTACTTTCACTTTATGTTTGAAACTTATGCTTGACAATCATTTCTACTGGGGGTTTAAACTTACTTCGTTTGTCTTTGAAGTCAGTCTATGATGACACTGCTTGGCCTCATATTTGCTTTTTTGTAAGTGTATTTATATTGTCTCTGAACGTATACGTCAGCTTTCCTCTTTGTACAGCGCTCTGATACCCGGTTGGGTCTTGTTCGCACTTTATAAAACTTTTCAAATAAATAAATAATAAAAAATAATCCCCCAACTTAAAACACGCCACGGGGCGTGTTTGCACACTTGTCACATCAGGCCCGCCCTCTGCCTTCACCACTGTGCAAACGCACCCCGTGGCACGTTTTAAGTTGGGGGATTAAGTCCCCTTGTATCCTAAGGGTCCCTGGGGGCCAACTAGCCCACCAGGTACCTCCAGTAAGCACCACAGGGCTGTGTTGCAGAGAGGTGGTCCGAGGTCATGCCCCTTTTTACACCTCTCTGCAACGCAGCTCTGTGGCGCTTACTGGAGGTACCTGGTGGGCTAGTTGGCCCCCAGGGACCCTCAGGATTCAAAGGGACTTAATCCCCAACTTAAAACGCACCACGGGGCGCATTTGCACAGTGGTGGAGGGAGGGGGTGGGGCCTGATGTGACAAGTGTGCAAACGCGCCCCGTGGCGCGTTTTAAGTTGGGGAATTAAGTCCCCTTGAATCCTGAGGGTCCCTGGGGTCCAACTAGCCCACCAGGTACCTCCAGTAAGCACCACAGAGCTGCGTTGCAGAGAGCTGTAAAAAGGGGCAAGGCCTAAGACCACCTCTCTGCAACGCAGCCCTGTGGCGTATACTGGAGGTGCCTGGTGGGCTAGTTGGCCCACAGGGTCCCTCAGGATTGAAGGGGAATTAATTGCCCAACTTAAAACGCGCCATGGGGCGCGCTTGCAGAGTGTTGCTGGGAGGGGGCGGGGCCTCCGGCACGATGCCTGCTATTTTTTTTATTTCTTTTTTAGAAGGGGGAATGTGTGGCCCCCCTTCCTTTCCTATTTTTTTGGGCCCTGGGGACCCCATCCCCCAGGGACTGACCCCTATTTTTTTTTTTTTTTTTTTTTAAACGGAAGGGGGCAGCTTGGCCCCCCTTCCAAGGCCATTTTCGGCCCCAGGGACCCCATCCACCGGGGCATGGCCAGTATTTCTTTTTTTTCTTTTATATATATTTGGAGGGGGGCTGCGTGGCCCCCCTCCTCAGGCCATTTATGGCCCCGGGGACCCCATCCCCCGGAGCCGGCCTTTCCTTTTTTTAAAAAAAAATTGGAGGGGAGGGGGGCCGCGTGGACCCCCTCCCAGGCCATCTCCCGGGCCTGGCCTGTCCCTTGGGGACCGTGGGGGGAGCCCCAAGTCCCCCATGGTCCTGCGGGCTCCCCGCCTCCTGTGGGAGCCGGCATTGCTTTTCCACACGGGGAGCTGCTGACATGCAGCTCCCCGTGTGGAAAAGCAATGTGCTTTGGATTTTGGAAGCAAGAGCAGGAAACCTGCTCTTGCTTCCAAAATCCAAAGCAGAGTTTGCTATGACAGGCGGGATCCGCACGGCTCCCGCCCTGCCATAGCAAACAGCAGTGTCCCGGGGGTGGGCACGCTGGAGCCCACGCTTCATTTTTTAAAATAATTTCGGCGGGATTCGCGACCCCAGCGTGAATTCCGCTGAAATAATTAAAATAAAATGCTTTTTTTGGCCCTGGGGGTCCTTGTGGGACCCCCTGAGCAGGCCTAGGGGGTCAGGGTGTTTCTACCCTGCCCCCTTTTCTTGTTTTTTAATGTTTTTTCTACTGTTTTCTTGTGACTCGGTTCTACTAGCGGGCACCGGCCCCCCCACACGCCCTGGGGACCGCCACCTCCCCGGGGCACTAAAAATGTAAATTTGGGGGTCCGTTACGGACCCCTGAGCCCCGGGGACCACCACCTCCCTGGGGCTGTGCACACGATTGGAGGGGGGCCGAGCGGCCCCCCACCTGGAGCCTGTGATGGCCCTGGGGACCGCCACACCCCAGGGCCGGCTCCTGCAGTGTCCCGGGGTACCCACCCCCGGGACACTGCTGTTTGTAATGACAGGACGGAGCCTCGCGGCTCCCGCCCTGTCATTGCAAACTGCTTTGCTTCATTGAAGCGAGAGCAGGAAACCTGCTCTCACTTCAATGAAGCAAAGCAGTTTGCTTTCCACACGGGGAGCTGCATGTCAGCAGCTCCCCGTGTGGAAAGCAATGCCGGCTCCCGCAGGACGCGGGGAGCCGGCGGGACCGTGAGGGGATTGGGGACCCCCCCATGGACCCCAACGAGAGGCCAGGCCCTGGGGGATGGGGTCCCTGGGGCTGGAAGTGGCCCGAGAGGGGGGCCACGCGGCCCCCCTCCCCAAATTTAAAAAAAATAAATAAAGGCCGGCCCCGGGGGATGGGGTGCCCGGGGCCAATAGAGGCCTCAGGAGGGGGGCCACGCAGCCCCCCTCCTTTAGAAATAATAAAAATAGGTGGCCGTGCCCCGGGGGATGGGGTCCCCAGGACCGGAATTGGCCACGGGAGGGGGGGCCATGCGGCCCCCTTCCCGTTCACATTTTTTTTTTTGTTAAAAAGGGGTCAGGCCCTGGGGGATGGCCACACAGCCCCCCTTCTAAAAAAAAAAAAAAAGAAAAAGACGCAATCGTGCCTGAGGCCCCGCCCCCTCCCTTCACCACTCTGCAAATGCGCCGTGGGTGCGTTTTAAATTGGGGAAGTCATTCCCCTTCAATACTGGGGGTCCCTGGGGGCCAACTAGCCCACCAGGTACCTCCAGTAAGCGCCACAGGGCTGTGTTGCAGAGTGGTGGTCCAGGCCACGCCCCTTTTTACACCTCTCTGCAACGCAGCTCTGTGGCGCTTACTGGAGGTACCTGTTGGGCTAGTTGGCCCCTAGGGACCCTCAGGACTCAAGGAGAATTAATCCCCCAATTTACAACGCGCCACGGGGCGCGTTTGCACACATGTCACCTCAGGCCCCCCTCCCTTCACCACTGTAACAACGCACCCCGTAGCGCGTTTTAAGAGGTAGTTTTAATCCCCTGCCCTATTATGTACTAGGGCCTTACAGAGGAGGTCATGCTAATCACAGGGGTACCCCAACGCATAGTGTTCCCTAGTGTATGTAGGTGTTTTCACTGTATTCTAAGTGTCTTTTAGAATAGCACTGGCTCCAGGCCTGGTTATTCAGAGTCAGTTACCACCAGTACCCGTCTGAAAAGTTGTGGGCACAGGATGATTTTGCAACAAGGCCTCTTTCTGCTCCTCTGTTGGTTCTTTCTGCACATGTTTTGCTTCTTTCTGCACTTTTCTTCGTCTTTGTGGACTTCTGTTGCTTCTTTCTGCATTTCTTTTGCTTCTTTCTGTGCATTTTTTCTTCTTTCTTCACATGTCCTACCTGTGTAGGCATAGTTAGAAACTAGCATTTAAAAAACCTTTGAAATTCACTGAAAAAACCATAGGTTTCAGGCACGTTATAGTTAGAAATTAGCATTTAAAAAACCTTAGAAATTCACTGAAAAAACCATAGGTTTCAGGGACGATATAGTTAGAAATTAGCATTTAAAAAACCTTACAAATTCACTGAAAAAACCATACGTTTCAGGGGCGTTATAGTTGGTTGGACATTTCACTCGTACAAAACCCTAGAAATTCCCCCGTTATAGTTAGTTCAGCTAACTATAACTCGCGCCCCCGCAATGCACTTACTTCCATAGGCTAACATTGACTGGTTTCACTTGGAAATTCTTCTGTGTGTGGAGTTGTGGAACTTTATAATATTCCTCTAAAATCAGCCGAACTACGAATTCCGATTTACTCACCTGTTATCAGGAGAGAACCCAGTGCTGCATCTTTTAGCCCAGCACTGACCCTGAAAAGTAATTCTAACCGTACTTACCAGTAACTTGTATTTCCTTCCATAGGAATCCATTGTCTGGTTTTCAGCAGAAAAGTTTCAAAGTGTCGATTTTCACAAACTACAAATATTCCTTAAAAATCGCCTGTATGACTTAAACGCATTCTTTCAACTGTTTACAGGAGATGCACCAGTGCTCGATCCAGGATCCACCACTGAGTAAGAAAAAGTAACGATAACACTCCTCCCATAGGATAACATTGGTGATTCTATGTGAAAAAGTCTGTGTCAACTTTTAAAATACAATAATATTCCATAAAAATCACTACTGTAAACAAAACGCTTTTACTCAACTGTTTACAGGAGATGTCCCAGGACTGAATCTAGGATCCAGTCCTGTGGTTAGAAAAGTAATACATAAAGTAACTAATTGCATTTAACTAGAAATTCACATTGAGCTCAATGTTGCATTGTGTTTGAAATTGTGTTGCCCATTGCAACAACTGTAACTACTGTACTTAAAACTCTATTGCCTATTTGCAAAGTATTTAAACTAAAGTAATTCATTCTGAGAAAGTATATTTTGTAATGTAATGTATAATGCAATTACAATGTAATTTAAAAAATAAAATATCTAAAAATAAATAGTTTAAAAAAAGATAGTAAATCAGTATCAAAAAATAAATATAACAATTAATACATTTAAAAATTGTCATTTAAAAACCTTTTAAATTCACTGAAAAAACCATAGGTTTCAGGCACGTTATAGTTAGAAATTAGCATTTTAAAAACCTTTGAAATTCACTGAAAAAACCATAGGTTTTAGGGACAGTTATAGTTAGTTGGACATTGCACTCGTACAAAACCCGTGAAATTCCCTCGTTATAGTTAGTTCAGCTAACTATAACTCGCGCCCCCGCAATGCACTGCTGATGACGTCACATATTACATCACTCATGACATGGTCAGTGACATCACTGATGACATCTCAAATGACATCACTGATGACATCATCCACGTGATAATCTGATGCACCTCCTCACACCCTAATATAACCTTTGATACATCCACTGTAAATTACAGACTGCCATTCACAAAACCATAGACACTCCAACACCAATAACTACATACCCACTCAATGATTCTTAGGTCTACACACACATCCACTCACTCACCCGTACAGTCACTCATACTTACGGTCACTCAGTACAGGACTATCATATGCACTCATACTCCTATATAGACACTCAAACACCACCACTCATCCATAGAGGTACTCACACACCTAGTCAGTCATGCAAATAATTAATCACACTGCCATTTACTCACCTATACAGTTATCCACACACCAGCTCACTTACTCATACAAATACTAGCACATTCTTATGCTCTTATACAATCACTGAGACAAGCACACACTCATCCATACAGTCACTCTCACAATCACACACTCTCGCTTATAGCTATTTATATACTCCAACACACATATATACTGCCTTTCACATATGTAGTTACTCACACATGTACCACTGGGACATACATTCACTCACTAACACACTCTTACACACACTTACCCACCCATACAGTCTATCACAGATGCACTCTTGAAACCATCCACCCAGTGAATCACCCACTCACACATCTATGCATAGAGTCGCACACACCCCACCCACACAAACACTCAGGCACCCATACAGATACTCAGACAACCAATCAATAACTCATATAGACACTCATGTAGCTATTCACAAACCCATGCAGCCACTTACACAGCAACAGACAGACGGATACAGACATTCACCCAGTTTAGTCACTAACCCATGCATTCAGTAAGGTACGTTTAATCACTCACTTATAGAGTTAGTCACGCACCTACTAAATCATCCATACAGACACTTATACACCCACTCATTCTTCAATACGCCTTTCCCTATATATATAAAAAATATTTAAACTTTACAGAAACACACAGTCACTGGATGATGTCATCAGTGATGTCATTTGAGATGTCATCAGTGATGTCATCAGTGATGTCACTGACCATGTCATGAGTGATGTAATATGTGACGTCATCAGCAGTGCATTGCGGGGCGCGAGTTATAGTTAGCTGAACTAACTATAACGGGGGAATTTCACTGGTTTTGTACGAGTGCAATGTCCAACTAACTATAACTGTCCCTAAAACCTATGGTTTTTTCAGTGAATATATATATATATATATATATATTATCTACTAGAGGTCGCCAGTAGATAGTTATAGTTAGGACCTATTTTCCATAGGAAATCTGCAACATTCTATTTGAAATAACTCTTGCGCCGGTTGACGAATCTTCGCGAAATTTTCAAACTTTGTGGCCCGCTCCGGTCAGCTCCTACCCTGAAAGTCTCGGGGTGATTCGTCAAGCGGGGGCCGAGAAAAAAGGGGGTCCCAAAACGTGTTTTCCCCATTCATTTTTCCATAGGATCCTTTCATCGCAGCTACAGCCCGAACTGCTGAACGGAATTACACCAAATTTGGCAAAAATGTAGCCCTTGGTTCAGAGTCATGCCTTTTGCTTAAATGGTGTTAATCCGTTCAGTAGTTCCTGAGAAAATCAAAAGGAAAATCACATATATATCTATGGCCGCGTCGGATTCGCGCACCCTGAGCGCACCCTGCGCGCACCGTCCAGATCACGAGCTGCATGCTAATTGGCTGTCAAGTGGCTGTGAACACTCCAAATCAGGAAGTGTTGGCAGCCATTTCAGAAACAAGTGCACAAAACGCACAAAGGGGGCAGGGTAGAAACACCCTGACCCCCTAGGTCTGCTCAGGTGGTCCCACAAGGACCCCCTGGGAAGAAAAAAGCATTTTTTTTTTTTTAAATCGGCGGGGTGCGCTTAGGCTGCGCGGATCCTGCCGAGGAAAAAAACGAGCGCGGTCTCCCGCGCTTTGTGGATTAATTGGCCCCGGGTGGGCCAAGTCCCGGGGCATGCAAGGGTTTATTTAATAACATGGGGGCCTCTAAGGCCCCCAAGCCCCGGGGACCACCACCCCCGGGCTTTAAGAAATAATGGTGCGGGAGGGCTCTTGGCCTCCCGCAGCCCCGGGACCGCCACCCCCGGGCTTCTTTTAAAAAAAAAAATTACCTGTGTGGGGGCTCGAGCCCCCACATGCCCCGGGACCGCCACCTCCCGGGGCACTAAATATTTCAATATGGGGGTCCGTTACGACCCTCGAGCCCCGGGGACCACCACCTCCCCGGGGCTTTGCCAATGGAGGGAGGGGGCCGCGCGGCCCCCTCCTGGAGCCCTTGATGGCTCTGGGGACCACCACCCCCAGGGCCGGCTCCTGCAGTGTCCCGGGGTGCCTACCCCCGGGACACTGTAGTTTGCTATGACAGGACGGGAGCCTCGCGGCTCCCGTCCTGTCATAGCAAACTGCTTTGTTTTTGGAGAGAGAGCAGGAAACCTGCTCTCTCTTCCAAAACCAAGCAGATTGCTTTTCACACGGGGAGCTGCATCTTAGCAGCTCCCCATGTGGAAAAGCAATGCCGGCTCCCGAAGGACGTGGGGAGCCGGAGGGACCATGGGGGGATTGGGGACCTCCCCACGGACCCCAACGGAGAGTGCCAGCCCCGGGGGATGAGGTCCCCGGGGCTAGTAGTGGCCCAGGAGGGGGGCCACGTGGCCCCCCTCCCCTACAAATTTTTTTTTTTTTTAAACGACATAAAGGAAGGCCCCGGGGATGGGGTCCCCGGGGCCTTAAATGGCCTGAGGAGGGGGCCACGCAGCCCCCTCCAAATATTTTAATTTAAAAAGAGGGCATGCCCCGGGGGATGGGGTCCCCGGGGCCAAAAGTGGCCGAGGGAAGGGGGCCACGCAGCCCCCTCCCATACAAAAAAAAAAAAAGACCGGCATCGTGCCGGAGGCCCCGCCCCTCCCTGCAGCAGTCTGCAAACGCGCCCTGGCGCGTTTTAAGAAGGGGAGTAATTTCCCTTGAATACTGGGGGTCCCTGGGGGCCAACTAGCCCACCAGGAATATCCAGTATGCGCCAGGGGCTGCGTTGCAGAGAGGTGTACAGAGGCCACGCCCTTTTACACCTCTCTGCAACGCAGCTCTGTGGCGCTTTTGGAGGTACATGGTGGGCTAGTTGGACTCCAGGGACCCTCAGGATTCAAGGGACTTAATCCCCCAACTTAAAATGCACCACAGGTCGCGTTTACACAGTGGTGAAGGAGGGGCGGGGCTTCAGGTGACATGTGTGCAAACAGGCCCTGTGGCGCGTTTTAAGATGGGGAATTAAATCCCTTCAATCCTGAGGGTCCCTGGGGCCAACTAGCCCACCAGGTACCTCCAGTAAGCGCCACGGAGCTGCGTTGCAGAGTGTTGTAAAATGGGCGTGGCCTCTGAACACCTCTCTGCAACGCAGCTCTCTGGCGCATACTGGAGGTATCTGGTGGGCTAGTTGGCCCCTAGGGACCCTCGGGATTGAGGAGGAATTAATTCTCCAACTTAAAACGCGTCACAGGGCGTGTTTGCTGACATGTCACCTCAGGCCCCACCCTCTTCCTTCACCATTGTGCAAATATTCCTCTAAAATCAGCCGAACTACGAATTCCGATTTACTCACCTGTTATCAGGAGAGACCTCAGTGCTGCATCTTTGAGCCCAGTACTGATCCTGAAAAGTAATTTTAACCGTACTTACCAGTAACTTGAATTTCCTTCCATAGGATATCATTGCCTTCTTTTTGCTGAAAAGTTTGTGTCGATTTTTGAAACATACAAATATTCCTCTAAAATCAGCAGAACTACGAATTCCGATTTACTCACCTGTTATCAGGAGAGACCTCAGTGCTGCATCTTTGAGCCCAGTACAGATCCTGAAAAGTAATTCTAACCGTACTTACCAGTAACTTGAATTTCCTTCCATAGGCTAACATTGACTGGTTTAACTTGGAAATTCTTCTAAGTGTGGAGTTTTGGAACTTTATAATATTCCTCTAAAATCAGCCGAACTACGAATTCCGATTTACTCACCTGTTATCAGGAGAGAACCCAGTGCTGCATCTTTTAGCCCAGCACTGACCCTGAAAAGTAATTCTAACCATACTTACCAGTAACTTGTATTTCCTTCCATAGGAATCCATTGTCTGGTTTTCAGCAGAAAAGTTTCAAAGTGTCGATTTTCACAAACTACAAATATTCCTTAAAAATCGCCTGTATGACTTAAACGCATTCTTTCAACTGTTTACAGGAGATGCACCAGTGCTCGATCCAGGATCCACCACTGAGTAAGAAAAAGTAACGATAACACAACTTACCTGCTAAGTGAATTTCCTCCCATAGGATAACATTGGTGATTCTATGTGAAAAAGATTCCGTGTCAACTTTTAAAATACAATAATATTCCTTAAAAATCACTAATGTAACCAAAACGCTTTTACTCAACTGTTTACAGGAGATGTCCCAGGAGTGAATCTAGGATCCAGTCCTGTGGTTAGAAAAGTAATCCATAAAGTAACTAATTGCATTTAACTAGAAATTCACATTGAGCTCAATGTTGCATTGTGTTTGAAATTGTGTTGCCCGTTGCAACAACTGTAACTACTGTACTTAAAAGTCTATTACCTGTTTGCAAAGTATTTAAACTAAAGTAATTCATTCTGAGAAAGTATATTTTGTAATGTAATGTATAATGTAATTACAATGTAATTTAAAAATAAAATATCTAAAAATAAATAGTTTAAAAAATGTAGTAAATCAGTATCAAAAAAATAAATATAACAATTAATACATTTAAAAATTGTCATTTACAAAACCTTTGAAATTCACTGAAAAAAACCATAGGTTTCAGACATGTTATAGTTAGGAATTAGCATTTAAAAAACCTTTGAAATTCACTGAAAAAACCATAGGTTTCAGGCACGTTATAGTTAGAAATTAGCATTTAAAAAACCTTACAAATTCACTGAAAAAACCATAGGTTTTAGGGACAGTTATAGTTAGTTGGACATTGCACTCGTACAAAACCCGTGAAATTCTCCCGTTATAGTTAGTTCAGCTAACTATAACTCGCGCCCCGCAATGCACTGCTGATGACGTCACATATTACATCACTCATGACATGGTCAGTGACATCACTGATGACATCACTGATGACATCTCAAATGACATCACTGATGACATCACTGATTACATCATCCATGTGATAATCTGATGTACCTCCTCACACCCTAATATAACCTTTGATACACCCACTCTAAATTACAGACTGCCATTCGCAAAACCATAGACACTCCAACACCAATAACTACATACCCACTCACTGATTCTTAGGGCTAAACACATCCACTCACTCACCCGTACAGTCACTCATACTTATGGTCACTCAGTACAGGACTATCATATGCACTCATACTCCTATATAGACACTCAAACACCGCCACTCATCCATAGAGGTACTCACACACCTAGTCAGTCATGCAAATAATTAAACACAGTGCCATTTACTCACCTATACAGTTATACACACACCAGCTCACTTACTCATACAAATACTAGCACATTCTTACGCTCTTATACAATCACTGATACAAGCACACACTCATCCATACAGTCACTCTCACAATCACACACTCTCGCTTATAGCTATTTATATACTCCAACACACATATATACTGCCTTTCACATATGTAGTTACTCACACATGTACCACTGGGACATACATTCACTCACTAACACACTCTTACACACACTTACCCACCCATACAGTCTATCACAGATGCACTCTTGAAACCATCCACCCAGTGAATCACCCACTCACACATCTATGCACAGTCGCACACACCCCACCCACACAAACACTCAGGCACCCATACAGATACTCAGACAACCAATCAATAACTCATATAGACACTCATGTAGCTATTCACAAACCCATGCAGCCACTTACACAGCAACAGACAGACGGATACAGACATTCACCCAGTTTAGTCACTAACCCATGCATTCAGTAAGATACGTTTAATCACTCACTTATAGAGTTAGTCATGCACCTACTAAATCATCCATACAGACACTTATACACCCACTCATTCTTCAATACGCCTTTCCCTATATATATTAAAAATATTTAAACTTTACAGAAACACACAGTCACTGGATGATGTCATCACTGATGTCATTTGAGATGTCATCAGTGATGTCATCAGTGATGTCAATGACCATGTCATGAGTGATGTAATATGTGACGTCATCAGCAGTGCATTGCGGGCGCGAGTTATAGTTAGCTGAACTAACTATAACGGGGGAATTTCACGGGTTTTGTACGAGTGCAATGTCCAACTAACTATAACTGTCCCTAAAACCTATGGTTTTTCTGTGAATATATATATATATTATCTACTGGCGGTCGCCAGTAGATAGTTATAGTTAGGACCTAGTTTCCATAGGAAAAGCGTTTTTTCTTTTCCCAAGAACTTTGGCGCCGGATGACACATTTTCGCGGAATTTTCAAAACTTATGGCCCGCTCCGGTAAGCTCCTATCCTGAAAGTTTCGGGGTGATTCGCCAAGCGTGGGCCGAGATAAAAGGGGGGTCCCAAAACATGTTTTCTCCATGTTAATTTCCATAGGAAACTTTAGACACGGCTACAGCCCGAACTGCTGAACGGAATTACACCAAATTTGGCAAAAAGGTAGCCCTTGCTTCAAAAAGAGCCCTTTTTGTTAAATGGTGTAAATCCGTTCAGTAGTTCCTGAGATATTCAAAAAATAAAAAGGTTCAATATCTGGGCGGTGCCTAACCCTCCGAGCACGAGTTTGGCTCTAATTGGCTGCCAACACTTCAAACCAGGAAGTGTTGGCAGCCATCTTGTACCTCGCATCAAGTAAAAATCAATGTGCCGGTTTGTGAAGGTAGAGGTAGCCTGGCAAGGACTTTCGTTGTGGCGCTCTGCCGTTTTTGCAGACTTAGTGTGGCGCTAAGGTAAAAATCAATGTCCTTATAAATGTAAAGCGCAGACTTTCATTGCAGCGCTCTGCTGCCGTTTTTGCCAACTTGGTGTGGAGACTAGGGTCTGGGAGAATAGCTGATCAACAGGATGAAAATGCACTGCCTTTTAGAAAAACAATACCCGGATCGTTTCTTTTCTTCTGGGTGTTTTACCCAGGGTCCGTTCACCACTTTGAATTATGTCAGATGTTTCCGCCCCCTGGCAGGGGTCTTTGATCATGTGGTGACCATTAAATTAGACCTGTTTCGCCACGAGGGCACAGGGATGGGGCCAGCCTTGCCACAGAAGTAGGGGCGAGGGGGATTATGGTCTTCGGTCGCACTGTGTACATTTCGCCATGTTTGGTGGGGATTCGTGCCCCTATGTGGCCCGCTTGTGTAAGAGGACAGTCAGGGCTGTGCTGTTTCTCTTTCACGGGATATTGTCATCTGGCATGGAGGCAGAGCGGTAGTGACCTTCGTGAGCCCCGCTGCCCGCCACCGATTTAGCACAGCAAGGTGCTGCCCTTGGGTCACCTAACATTAACAAAGAACCTCCGGTGCACTGGGCTGCTGCTAGAGCACCCGGCGGTCGAGTTTCCTAGCTACGAGCGGAGGCACGGAGGAATCCTGTACACCATTAGGCGGCTGCAGTGCTAAATGGTGCTGGTCGGCGTCTCCCGAGGGTCGGCGACCTGAGGCGCCCAAGAGGGCTCGGCGGTGCCCCGGAGCAAGAGGGCGGAGGTTGTGGGCTAGAGGGAGATAGGCAAGTGCACTCCCCCCGCAGATTGGCGGTGAGGAGCAGTAAGGCTTGACTGAATCCCTTGCGCGGATCCCGCTGGCAGGTCTCCCATTTCCCGGCGGGAAGCCAGCTGAAACATCAACTAGTGACTCCTCAGCATGGCCAGCTGCGCGCAGATTCATGAGAGGCTGAGGCATTGTCCTTGTCATGTCCTGGACCTCACCTGCTGCCCAGCAGCCTGGGCCGTGCAGGGGGAGTGAGTCATCGCGGTGGACTGCAGCTGGTATCGTGAAAAGTAACAGGTGAGCCCCCAGGGTGCATCTAGCCTTCACTTGGGCATGCTGACAGAAAACCATGGCATGCTGTTGAAGAGGCCTGATCACCGCAAGCTTAGCTTGCTAAGTCTGAGGACGGCGGCCCGGCCGTAACGCAGCCCGGGCACACCGAGCAGTGTGGGTTAAAAAACTATCAGCCTATCTCAGGTAGGATCTCTTTGGGGTGAGGTGGGGGAGGGGGTAGTAGGGCCCTCCTCTTCATTCACATCACCCTTGGCAGCATTGCCCTGCTGGGGCCTGTGATCTTGTGCCATTTCATATCACCTCGACAGTTTGCTTAATGTGCATTTTTTTCTAGGGCAGTGTCTGTGGGTCTTCTGTTTCTCATCTGGGATGTATTGTTTCTGAGGTAAGATGTAACTCAAACATGCTCTTCTGGGGTCTTTCAGCCCTGCAGTAGGACCATGTGTCCCTTTCTTCCATAGTTTCTTTTATTGTCTGATGCAAAATTCGTTGTGTTTGTGGTTCCTGGCCCGATGCCACTCAGTGTGAAACTCACTCGGTACCTTTGTCTGCAGTTGTAGTCTTGTATAGTGCCAACAACAAGTTTTCCTGCCTCTAAGCACTCTCTTCTGCACCACATCAAAGAGTTTGTTCCTTGAATCTCTCTGTGCCCTCGAATCGCCCTCTGCCCCCCGGGTGGTTCTCTAGATCGCAATGATGAAGGCAGGGATGAAGGGATAAAGGCACTGTTTGACTTCAATATTCTGCTTTTCTTTGCTTCCATAAAACTTTTTTTAAGCTGAGAGAAGCGGTTTCCAGGCAACCTGCATTGAAGGGGGAAGTTAACCATGCTGGCCCGCTGCACCCTCATCTCACATTTTAGAAACTACAATTAAAGGAGACAGCAAAAGAGACAACATGAGGTCTGTAGCATGTGAGGCGAGAAAGAACAGAAAAGGAGAGAGAGAGAGAGAGAGAGAGAAAGAGAAAGAGAAAAAGCGAGAGGCTAGGGAAAAGGTTGCGACTGACGAGACAGACAACAGAGGAGAGACGAGAGAAAAGAGAACAAGAAAGAAGGCTGGGAAAAAAGAACCAAAATGTTGAAAGCAGTAAAGGAAAGATGAGAGGAGGCAAGGAGGAAGATGGACGCGGAAAGAGATGGAGAGAATGCGAGGGAGGGATTGAGAGAAGTGGGAATAAATGTAAGGTGAAGAAGAGGGAGACAAAAGGTGGCGATATTAGAATTGGATGGAGAAGGGAGACTGAAGTAGACGAGATGGGTGAAGGAGACATGGGGCCTGAAGGAGAGAGGGGCAGGAATGCAGAAGGTGGGGCAGGAGAGATGCAAAACAAAAGTAGGAGAAAGGTCCAGAAACAGAAAGACAAGCAGGAGTGAGGACACAAAGGTAAGAGAGGAAAAGCGGCACATTAGGCAGATAAGAGAGGATGTTAGGAAAGGAGCTGATGTGAACATACCTTTAATGGGACAGGCCAGTTCTCCATGTCCCAGAGGACCCAATTAACCAATCATTGTAGTAAGTCCTTGCCTCTGCTTCTTGAACTTCCGGTGCTGCTGCGAGCTCTCTGAATCAATCAATCAATCAATCAGGGAATTGTAAGTGCGCTACTCACCCCTAAGGGTCTCAAGGCACTGGGGGGGGAGGTAGGCCGCTCCGTTCATCTGAAGAGTCAGGTCTTGAGGGTCTTCCTGAAGGTGTTCAGGGAGGGGGCGTGTCTGATGTCTGCCGGTAGCTCATTCCAGGTCTTGGCTGCGATGTGAGAGAACGATCTTCCGCCTGATCTGAACTGCCCAATACCTTCTGAGGCTTTCACTTCCGGGGTGTTGGAGGTCGAACAGTCAAGACTTGCGCTTAGAGGCTGGTAGGGACTCAAAAAATCAGATTGTGATAATCAATGAATAGCAGCTATAAAGGTATTGTAGTAACTTCTAGGTTACGTTAATGTACATGACATGTTCACTAGTTTAATAAACTGTGACAGCTTCACAAAGGAATGATTTTTTGGGTAGTGCACAACCTGGACCACTTGCAGCTCAGTCTGGGGGGCGGTCTGTAAATGGCTCTCGAACATCCATGTGACTAGGGTTGCAGATGTTGTATCGATGCTGCTAGGAAAGGTCTATGAATGCATCTCAAAGTGCACCATGTCCAGGTCAGGTGCTGGCTGTGAGTGGCCAGGGTTGTGAGTCAGAAGTTGGGACTTAACAAGCAGATCCTCGATACACGGGCAAGGATGGAGACGGGTGGTTTGTGCACATCTGGTGTGATGGATGTCTGAGAGGGGCTCACAGGTTCTGGAGATGCCTACAACACAGATGGTTTAGACCAACATCAACAAGAGGTGGTTTCTGATGAGAAAGTGTGGTAGCAGAAAATCATTGTCAACATACTGTCAAAAATATCACCCCATTGGAGTTCATTTCCCACAATTACTCCACGTTGCATAATAACGTTAAATTTGTACCGTGAATGTGCCTTGTGCGAATAAAGTTTACCGCAAATGCAGGGGAATAACGGAACACGTGCAAACATGTTTGCACTTTTTTGGTGCAAAATGTGTTCCTGCGTCAAAAATTGATGCGCTGACGCATTGCATGCTAAAATATAGAAATTAATGGTAGACTTGCTTTTCCGTACTTGCATAAAATTTCCCACAATTTTGCCAAAATTTCACATAATAATCTGAAAGCAAATAACATAAATTTCACAAACCCTACTAAAAGGGAAGGACACATGTGAGTTAAGTAAACTACAGCGATTAATGGGTCAGCTGAACTTTGCATATGAAGTGAAAAAACCATAGGTTTCAGGCAAGTTATAGTTAGAAATTAGCATTTAAAAAACCATTGAAATGCACTGAAAAAACCATAGGTTTCAGGCACGTTATAGTTAGAAATTAGCTTTTAAAAACCTTAGAAATTCACTGAAAAAACCATAGGTTTCAGGGACGTTATAGTTAGTTGGACATTTCACTCGTACAAAACCATAGAAATTCCCTGTTATAATTAGTTCAGCTAACTATAACTCGCGCCCCCGCAATGCACTGCTGATGACGTTACATATTACATCATTCATGACATGGTCAGTGACATCACAGATGACATCACTGATGACATCTCAAATGACATCACTGATGACATCACTGATGACATCATCCAGTCACTGTGTGTTTCTGTAAAGTTTAAATATGTTTTATATATATATGCCAAGCTGTATTGAAGAATGAGAGGGTGTAGAAGTGTCTGGATGAAGGATTTAGTAGGTGCGTGACTGACTGTATAAGTGAGTGATTAAATGTGTCTTACTGAATGCATGGGTTAGTGACTAAACTGTCTGAATGTGGGTATCAGTATGTCTGTTGTTGTGTAAGCTGCTGCATGGGTTGGTGAGTAGCTACATGAGTGTCTATATGGGTTATTGATTGGTTGCCAGAGTATTTGTATGGGAGACTGAGTGTGTGTGTGGGTGGGTGGGAGGTGTGTGACTCTGTGCATAGATGTGTGAGTGGTTGATTCACTGGGTGTATGTGTTCAAGAGTGCATGTGGAAACAGCTAGATGGGTGGGTGAGTGTGTGTATGGGTGTGTTGGTGAGAGATTGGATGTCTGAGTGGTACATGTCCAAGTAACTACATATGTAAAAGGTAGTGTTTGTGAGAGTTGGAGTATATAAATGACTATACATGAGAGTGAGTGATTGTGAGAGTGGCTGTATGGATCAGTGTGTACTTGTATCAGTGATTGTATAAGAGAGTAAGTATGTGTTAGTATATGTTTGAATAAGTGAGGTGGTGTGTGAATAACTGTATAGGTGAGGAAATGGGAGTGTGATTAATACTTTGCATGACTGACTAGCTGTATCAGTAACTCCATGGATGAGTGGCGGTGTGTGAGTGTCTGTATAGGTGTATGAGTGCATATGATAGTGTTGTATTGATGAGTGACTGTATGTATGAGTGAATGAGTGGATGTGTGTGTAGACCTAGGAATCAGTGAGTGCGTATGTAGTAACTGGTATTGGTGTGTCGATGGTTTCGAAAATGGTAGTCTGTATTTTACAGTGGGTGTATGAAAGATTATATTAGAGTGTGAGGAGGTGCATCAGATTTTGACACGGATGATGTCATCAGTGATGTCATTTGAGATGTCATCAGTGATGTCACTGACCATGTCATGAGTGATGTAATATGTGACGTCATCAGCAGTGCATTGCGGGCGCGAGTTATAGTTAGCTGAACTAACTATAACGGGGAATTTCTATGGTTTTGTACGAGTGAAATGTCCAACTAACTATAACGTCCCTGAAACCTATGGTTTTTTCAGTGACTTTCTAAGGTTTTTTAAAAGCTAATTTATAACTATAACGTGCCTGAAACCTATGTTTTTTTCAGTGAATATATATATATATATGCATCCGCTCGTATATTAGTGGAGAATAAATTCATATCTTTGAGGCTGGATTTGGCCTTACATTGTATCCACATGGTTGCTTCGTATTGGGCACATCTCTGGTCACCACTGGAGTTATCCCCGCATAGCGAGTCGTTAATTGAAGTGATCGCATGTGACCGGCAAGCTCGCACCACATGGTTAAAACATGTAAAAAAACAATGGGGGATATTCACAAGAACGTGCGCTAAACATCTCCAAAAAATGTTAACCAACCTTACACATCGCAGTCTATCACGGGAAAATAACCCTGTGTTAACGTGGAACACAACACGGCGGTACCATGCGATAGTCTCCCGAAAACGCGGACAATGTCCACGATACAACAACCGCGACGGTGATAAAAACCCAAACCCCAACGCAAAAAAACATGCGATGGGCCAAACCGCGATGAGGAAATCAGCGATAAGCAGCGTCAGGCCTGCAATACACACACGGCAGGCGGGAAAAGCACTACAAAAGTAGAAAAAACACACAAACACAAAATAACCAACACCGAAGCACCATGGAGGCAGCCGGAGCAGGCGCAGAGGACGAGCGGAACACCACAAGCACCCCGGACGACCAGCCTGGGACCTCGGGGACAGGGAAGGGCAAGGACAAGAAGAAGAAGAAGACGAATTTCAGTCCGCAGAAGAATAGGATCCTGGTCACGCAGGTGATGGAACACTATCAAGAACTGTTCATCACCTCCAACATGTCATTGGGCACCAAAAATGGAATTTGGCGGTCCATCGTGGACAAGGTGAATGCCGTCGGAGATCACAAGAGGTCAATGGACGAGGTCAAGAGGTGATGGATTGACATCAAGCGCAAAACCAAGGAGAAACTTGCAGGCAACCAGAAGGCAGCAATGCAGACTGGAGGTGGGAGCCCAGTGCCACATCTGGAGTTGGATGACATGGAGGAGCTGGTGTCGACAGTCATCAGTGTAGAGACTGTGGCAGGAGTTGGGGGAGCGGACACTGCTCGACACGACACAACACAACAGCAACAGGGTGAGTAACCACCAGGTACTGGGGGGACGGGGGGAGATGGCCACAATGGCACACATGCACAATCAAGCAGAGCACAATGCACACCCACAATGACCCTGGATCATGGCCATGATCCACAGACTGACACAATGTACATTGCCATGCTGTCTGAATGTGAACATGTACCAGGCGGCTACATACATGTGGACACATTGTAATACAGCATCTCCCCTTCACATTGCAGGGGCACCGTCAACACCTCCTGCAGAGCAGTCCCAGCCACTCTTCACTGATGCCGAGGAGGACACCACCAGCATCGACACCCAAGCCCTCCAAGACATCATTGAACTCATCCGCCAATCACCTCCAGGACCAGGGCAGCCCAGCTGCATCGAGGAGACCCCACCCACTCCACAAACCACCCAGCAGGAGGTACCCACAACCCCGGCTGTCTCCCAAGACTCCCCCGAACAACACATGGCCTTCCAACACCGTGTGTTGGAGGGCCAGAGGGAGATGGCTGAGCAGGTGCGGGTGGGGTTCGACCTCATGGCTACCAAACTTGATGCCATCCATGGGTGTCTAAGTCCCATCAGGGACCACCTCCAGTCCCTAACGGACACCCACCGGCTGCTCCATGGTCTCCAAATAGCCCTGGCTGACATCGCTGGAGTGATGACTCGGAGACAAGAACACCTGTCCGCTCAGAGTGGCTCCAGCGATCTCAGCCATGAGCTGGCACACATGCGGAGGCTCATGGAGGACATGGTGCGGATGGAGGCGGAAAGGATGGCAGCCACCGCTGCACATCAGCAAAATGTAGCTGGGAGCTACCATGCCCTGCATATCCTCATCATGGCATTGCTGCCACAAGGTGTGGCGCAGATGAATGCTGCTGCTCCTACACCATCCACATCTCCGCCCCCTGGTGTGTCAGTGCCTCACAGTGCCGCAGCCGGAACTGCACCACCCACAGGTGGGGCAGAGCACACATACGAGGACGTGGACGGGAGTGAGATCAGAAGGAGGCACTAGCATTCATGTCCGCCACCTGGCCTGTTGCTGCCTGGTGCCGCACATGGGCACATGACCTTCCACTGACCCCCGATACACTCTGCTGCACTCACCTTGGACCGCGACATGGACTGCCATATCCTGTTTGGTGACCAATGACACGGCGACCAGACTGCGGACTGTACCCTTCCTCTTCCACAGTACTTGTCATTCCCCGATGGACTCTGGCTGGCCCTCCACGGGCCCATATTGTGTAGTGTGCTTGGCATGGCCCTGTACCGCTCCAGCTGCAAAACTCCACTGGATGTGCAATAAACATCCAGTAACGCACTGCTGTGTGATGTCTTTCATCATTCATGTATGAATGTGTGGATGAATGTAGGGTCAGTGATTCCCCCTAACGTCAATGATGCTCATCTAGTGGGATTCCAGTCACAGTGTGCTACGTTGCCGATTGCGTTCCGGGTGCCGTAGACACTACAACAGGGACACGCGCATTAGTCACTTCCTTGTCCGGACATGGACTGAACCACGCCCAGAGCCCCCGAGTCATTGTTGCAAGCCCTGCGCTGGTCCGGCATATGCCAGGCCCGACCACTCCGCTTACTCTCCGAGGGGGGGCCACATAGCTACATGTCGCAGGTTTACACGCTAGTGGTCTGCAGGTCACTGGTCTAGTTGTCAGCATGTCACGGCCACTCCCTGAGGGCAGGTTTGCACACACACCACACCCATCCGGCACAGGCGTCACAGGCCATGTGACCCCGCCAATATAAGGGGCCGACAACGTCACATTCCCCACTGCCGGTGGTGACTGGATGACGGACGTTCCACGATTCTCAATCATAAAGGGCCCATGAGTTGTTGCGCACAGGGTTAGTGGCACTCGTAGCCATGCGGCCGTCACGGGCCTACCACCACGTGGCACTGACTGGGGTTGCACAGGGTTAGTGGCACCGAAATTGCTGAGCGGGTGTGCAGCCTGCGATGATGACGTGTGCACTTATGTGGTCTCTGCCATTGATGCCTCAGGACTCAGCATCATGTGTGGGACCTGCTGGTCCGCGTTGCGGGTCCGCATGATGTGGAGCATGCCATGGTCGCAAGACCGGGGCCTGGAGCTTGCACGGGCACGTGGTGTGCCCACTGGTGGACACACCGTGGGCGGCAGGTGAGCAGTGGGGCCTGGGTGCGCAAGTGCGGACAGCCAGCGCTGGCCGGCAGGAGGGGGTAGGGTGCGGCTGCATGTGTGCGCAGGACAGACGGGCGTTGTTGCCGTGTGCAGTGAGATGGACTCTGTCATGATTGACTCTGGCCTCGATTACAGATTGCAGACCTGGGGGCTTGCAGTGTATCCCGGCACGTGGTTGGAGACACACCGGTGGCAGCAGGTGAGCAGTGGTGCCTGGGTGCACGGGGCGGCAGTTTCTCTCCCTCTCTCTCTCTCTCTCCCTTCCTTTTCTTCTCTCTCTTTCGCTCTCTCCCTTCCTTTCCTTCTCTCTCTCTCTCTCTCCCTTCCTTTCCTTCTCTCTCTCTCTCCCTTCCTTTCCTTCTCTCTCTCTCTCTCCCTTCCTTTCCCTCTCTCTCTCTCTCTCCCTCCCTTCCTTTCCTTCTCTCTCTTCTCTCTCTCTGCCTTTCTTTCCTTCTCTGTTTCTCTGTGTCTCGCTCCTTTGATGTGCGCATGACACACGTTCTGATTTGGTGCTTTTTTTTCCAGGCTGTGACATCAAGGTTGTCCCGGACGGACCAGACAGGAGTCTTCCGCATTGGTGTTTTGTGTTGTATTTCAATAAAGTTTTTGGTTGTTACTTCAATGATGAGTGACTGTTTCTCGTTCTTCTGACCACACATGTGTGTTTCTTTTTGTCATTGTGCGACATCATGCGCTTTTTGTGGCTCTTGTGTCGTGCACGGTATGTGTTTGTCCGGGGGGGGCTGGGAGTGGTGGCGGTGGGTGTTGTGGCCCTCATGGGTCTCTGAGCTGCAGGATCATTGTCTCCATGGCATCCGTGGGTCTTCAGATGTGGCTCTTGGCTGGGCTCCCTTTCATGCTGCAGGTAGTCGTCCTGCTTAACACCAGCAAAAGGCAGGTGTTAATTCCCTGCTGCTACCGCGGCTTATCGCCTGTTTTTGGTTCGCATCGCAGATCTGGCATTTCGTTGTGAAAGTGGTGTAGTGGTGTTTTCGTGTGTTTTTGCACGGGAACGCCTAGTCTGCATCTCATTAGGGTTAGTTGGTGGTGTCACCCGTGGGGGTAAAATTTGCGGCAGTTATCGCGGGAATACTGGCGATGTCTGCAGTTTGCACCCGCTTGTGAATGGGGCGTTAAATCTATCTCCACTTTTGATGCGTTAAGGTGGCGATAACTCGGCGATAAGTCCTTGTGAATATCCCCCAATGTGAAGTGGTCAAGATGGAAACTTCATGGAACTCCCCAGCAGAAATCATGAAAGGTGCTACAATGGCAGTAAAGAATGCGTATTGGGAGAAGGCTATCCAAGAGATTTGTTAACTGTGATGTTAGCACCTTAACAGGGCAATTCCTGAATCAAAACTCCTACCTAATTTTGAACCATATATGAATAGAATTGCTCCCTCTCAAGCTAGACGATTGTGTGCTCAGTTTAGATGTGGTGTTCTACAGTTAAGATCGTTTACCTCCAAATAGGATAAGCAACATGGCTCATTGACACACTGCCCATTCTGTATAGATCTAAAGAAACAGAAGGCTACCTCTTCTTTTTTTGCTCTAGATATACAGCCCTGCGAAAGAACTGCGTTATTGCAGTGTGTAAGGTGTTGGGTGTGAAGCATTACCGAGAGGCCCTGAGACTATTGAAAGTGACACAAGGGAAACAATAATTTTTGCAGTGGCCAGATTTTTACAGCGGGCTTGGCAAATTACAGCAAAGGATCTCCTTGGAGGGAATACTTAACTTCATGTGATACGATGGGATACAATTGTTATAACCATATGGCAAATAATTATGGGGACTAGGATCTAGAGTATGTTGTAACTTGCCCATGATAGTCTTTTAAACTGCAAAGATGGAATTTTACATAAGGTTTTTTTAACTGAACCTTTTATTATTTATGTTTTAAGCATGCATTTAATGCATTTTAAGCTATTTTTATCAGCCAAATATCTATTGTGTATAAGTCTGACTAGATATTGTATTTTAATGATCTTTGTATGTTTTCAAGGCTTTGCAGCTGAACTAAAAAGTTATTATTATACATATCACTAAAAAAACAAAGGTTACATGGACGTTATAGATAGGTTCACTTTTAACATGCACAAGACCATAGAAATTCAGCAGTTATAGTTACAGTTATCTCCAGTAACTATAGCTCGTGCCCTAAGGTAACTATAATTCACGCCACCGCCATGCACAGTTTTCTCATAAATTATTTTACAGCAAATGTTGCACTGATATCAATGATGTCATAGAAGATGTAGTGAGTCATGTAACATCTAGAGAATTAGCAGTGCCCCAGAGGGTGGTGGTACCCAGGGTGGAAAACGGGCTCTGTAGGGGGACCGCATGGCCCCACTCCCCTTTTGATTAATGGCCTGGCCCCAGGAAGGTGGTTGTCCCTGGGGCTAATATCAGCCTAGTGAGGGGGGCTGCGTGCTCCCTCCTCCCCTTATTATATAAATGAATACACCTACTGGGGCATATATAAAACAAGCGCAGGAGTTCGCACTGATTTTTTTATTTTTTTTATTTTACTGCAGATTCATGGATCCTCCATGAATCTACAGTAAAAAAAATTTAGTGTGCCCTCATAGAGAAATAAATGCCAAAATCTATTTCACTCTGTATGCCTTGCTAGACTTTTCTCAAGTAGGCCTAGATGTATTTAAATCTTTTTGTTCCTTTATTGCATAGGAAAGGGCTAGGAAAACTTCTTCATACTTATTTCCTGGTTAGTTGTTAAAATCTTATTTAATGGAGAAATCAGATTTTTTTATTAACTAAGTTAAAAAAGTTTGTAAAAAAGTACTTTACACCACTAATCACACTTCCAAAGTTAAAATATAGATCTTTGGCTGGGACGGATAATTATTCTGGCTCAGAGACAATGACTTACCTTTGGGCCCAGAAAGGACCTATAGGTGTTAACCGATGACCACTTAGGAGGGATTACCTTTCTGGGAGTGAACAAGAACAGTTGGCAGAACAAAGAGCAGCTTTATCAATACTTTGTTTGACTTGGAGATGCCAGGAAGGGCTGCCCCTATTCATTCCCAAATCCTTCTTAGACAGCCTGTCCCAAGTTGCAGTACCAGTCCTACCATCTATCACATTTCCAGAACAACAATATGCATCTTTGACAGTGAGATTTAATGGCTCTGGCTCAGATGAAAATGGCTTGCCTCAGGGCTCAGGAAAGACCAATGGGTGTTAAGATGTGACCACTCAGCAGGGATTCACTATCTGGGAGTTGTTTGAAGAAAGGCAGTGTTAGAAATGGGATCTCTAGTTGGCAAGGGCTTGCACCTTTGTCCAAGTAGGGACCCTTCTTCCTAGTCAGGGTAAGGGTGTTACACTCGTGAAGTAACCCCTGCTCACCCTCGTGGTAGCTTGGCACGAGCAGTCAGGCTTAATTCAGAGGCAGTGTGTAAAGCATTTGCACATAACCAACAGTAATACAGTGTAAGCACTACAAACGGACACCACACCAGTTTAGAAAAATAACCAATATTTTATATACTCAAGACAAGACCAATTACGACAAAAATCCACAATCCTATACTTTAAAAATGAATGCTTGATACGGTAACTTCTTCTTTGCAGGAATAGCATAAAAGCAAAGTTCGTACGAGTCGGTAGCTCCGTCCGAGCCTACCGTGATGCTGTAAACCACAGAGTCTAACAGTTCCAGCCGACCGCGTCGATACGGGCCAGCAGAGTCATGAACAGACTCGGTTACAGTACCTTTCTCGTGGTGGCTGGTACGGAGTGTACGAGCCGGTCGGCGTTCGTCGCGGTTGCGGTGCAAGACGGAGCGATGCAAGGTGCGGTGTCCCTCGATGCGGTGCAGGCAGCGGCTCGATGAGCGTCGTGCAGACGGAGTCGGTGAGTCCAAGGCGTGCGATGCAGGGTGAGATGATGCTCGATGCGGTGCTGACAGGTTGCGATGCAGGCGACCAAGCCGGAGAGCGGGAGCTGGCGTCGGACAGCGGTGCGAGTCGGAGCGGTGCGTCGCAGACGTGCGAGCGGTGGCCCAAATGCGGTGCGGTCACGACTCTTGAGCCAGTTGCAGCGACCGCGTCGGTCGGGTCCGGTTGGTTCAGTGAAGCGATGCGATGCGAACTGCGGTGCCCACAGGTCACGGTGCAAGCAGCGGCTCGATGTTGGCGGCGTCGGACGCCGCCCACGGTGAGACCAGGGTTGCGATGCGAAGCGGGCGATGCGGTCTGCGGTGCAAACAGGTCACCGGCCAGGGATGGATTCGGTTGACGGAGTCGGTTGCAGTTCCCTTCCTCTGTGGCAACTGAAACAGCGTTCCAGAAGTGGTACCCAGAGGCTTGTGAAGTCTTTGTAGTCCCTGAGACTTCTTAACAGGAGGCCAGCTCGGTTTCAGGCCCTTGGAGATACTCAGCACAAGTTTGTAGAAAGTTCAGTCTAGTCCTTTCACTGCCCAAGGCAGAAGCAGCAGCTGCAGGCCAACCCAACAAAGCAACAACACAGCAAAGGGGCAGTACTCCTCCTGGCAGCTCTTCCAGCTCTTCGTCTTGGCAGGTTCCTTGATTTCAGCGAGATCTAAATTCATGGGGTCAGGGCCCCAATATTTATATCCCTAATTCCTTTGTTCTCTGAAGGCAGAGAGGCCTTTGCCTAGTCCAAACCAGTTCTGGAGCACTTTGTTGACAAGTCTCCGTCCCTTCTTTCAGTGAGTAGGCCAGGGACATCAGACGCACCACAGGAGGTGGAGCCAGCATTGTGGAGGGAAGGCACTGTCCTATTCAGGGCCCAGGTGCGACCCCTCCCTCCCATCTACATGTAGATCTTGCTATTCAGCCCTGTGCTGACTCACCCTGTCTCCTGGCATCCCCCAGCCCCTGTCACTCACATTCCAGACAAGGAATACACAACCTCGCAGAGGCAGGCTTGGATGGTTAGACAAGAAAATACCCACTTTCTAAAAGTGGTATTTTCAAACACAGAATGTTAAAACCACCTTCACTAAAAGCTGCATTTTATCATTCTGAGTCCAGGCATACTAAACTCGAATTTCTACCATGTTCCCGGGGTCAGTTAGGATTATAAGCTGTAATAATCAAAACTGCCCGTTCTGGCCTAGGGGGAACAGGTAGCCTTGCAATAGTGAAAAACGAACTAGGCTGTAATTCACTATCAGGACATGCCGCACACACCCGGGCATGTCCTACCTTTCGCATACTCCACACCCTGCCCACAGGGGTACCTTGGGCCTACCTTAGGGGTGACTAACATGTAGCAAAGGGAAGGTTTAGGGACTTACAAGTGTGTGCACTTGCCAAGTAGACATGGCAGCCCCAGGCTGCGCACAGGCTCTGCGGTGGCAGGCCCGAGTTACACTTTACGGGCTGTTTGCGTGGGTGGCACAATCCAGTGCTGCAGCCCACCAACAGCATTTGGTCTATAGGCCCTGGCACTCACAGTGCACTTTACAAGGGACTGACACATAAACCAAATAGGCCAATCATGGAAACACCAATCCATAACACATTTTATACAGGAGCACTTGCACTTTCCCACTGGACAGCAGTGAGGAAAGTGCGCAGAATCATTACACCAGCAAAAACAGAGTCAAAACCGGGAGGTCAGAAAGCAAAAAGTCAGGGGAAACACGCCAAAAGATGCCAAGTCTAACACATGTCCCCTCCAGCTGAAAGTAGGGAGAACTACCCAACCCCATTGGAGTTCTCTTCACTAAGGCGGAAGAACCTGGACAGACCATCTGCGTTGGCGTGTTCTGTACCAGGACGGTGTTCCACCGTAAAGTCCATTCCCTGTAGGGAGATGGACCACCTCAGCAGTTTTGGATTCTCACCCCTCATTTGCATCAACCATCTGAGGGGCCTGTGGTCTGTCTGAACCCGGAAGTGAGTCCCAAACAGGTATGGTCTCAACTTCTTCAGTGCCCAGACCACAGCAAAAGCTTCCCTTTCTATGGCACTCCACCTCTGTTCCCTGGGAAGTAGTCTCCTGCTAAGGAAGACTACAGGCTGATCCAGGCCCTCTTCGTTCAGTTGTGAGAGCACCGCTCCCACACCATGCTCTGAAGCGTCAGTCTGCACGACAAATTCTTTGGAGAAGTCAGGTGCCTTGAGCACGGGCGCCGTGCACATGGCTGCCTTCAGGGCATCAAAAGCTTTCTGGCAGGACTCAGTCCAGATCACTTTCCTGGACTGCCTCTTAGAGGTCAGCTCTGTTAAGGGGGCAACGATGGTGCCATACCCCTTAACAACTCTCCTATAGTAACCGGTGAGACCTAAGAAGGCTCTCACCTCTGTCTGGGTCTTGGGGGCTCCCAAGCCAGAATGGTGTCAATCTTGGGTTGTAGGGCGCCACCTGGCCGCTTCCTACCTGGTGTCCCAAGTACACCACAGAACCCTGCCCGATCTGGCACTTACTGGCCTTGATCGTGAGGCCTGCACCTTGCAGAGCCCTCAACACTTTCTCAAGATGCTGTAAATGTTCTTCCCAGCTGGAACTGAACACAGCAATGTCATCCAGGTAGGCGGCACTGAAATCCTCCAGCCCAGCCAACACCTGATTGACCAACCTCTGAAAGGTGGCAGGGGCATTCTTCAACCCAAAGGGCATCACCCGGAATTGGTAATGACCTTCTGGGGTTGAGAATGCTGATCTCTCCTTGGCCCCATCGGTTAAGGCAATCTGCCAGTACCCAGACGTCAAATCAAACGTGCTGAGGAACCGGGCAGCTCCCAACCGATCAATGAGCTCATCAGCTCTGGGGATGGGGTGCGCGTCAGTCCTGGTGACGGCATTGAGCCCACGGTAGTCCACACAAAACCGGAGTTCTGGAGTGGCACCGGGCGCCGCAGCCTTTGGGACCAAGACCACTGGGCTGGCCCAAGGACTGTGGGAGGGCTCAATCACCCCTAACGCCAACATCTTAGAGACCTCCTCCTTGATGCTGGCTCTGACCCGGTCAGTCAACCTGTAAATCTTGTGCTTCACAGGAGGGCTGTCACCAGTGTCCACGTCATGGGTACACCAGTGAGTAACACCGGGGGTCAGAGAGAACAGTGGGGCGAACTGTCCCAACAACTGGCGACAGTCCCCTGCTGCTCCTGAGTCAGAGTAGGGGAGAGGATCACACCCTCTACTGACCCATCATGCTCCTTGGTAGACAGGAGGTCAGGAGAGGCTCACTCTCCTCTTCCACCCCATCATCTGTCGCCAAGAGCATACTCACTTCGGACCTCTCGAAGTGGGGCTTGAGGCGGTTCACGTGAAGGACCCTCAAAGGGTTCCTCGGAGCCTGCAAATCCACCAGGTAGGTGACGTCACTTTTGCGCTCCTTTACCTCATATGGCCCAGTCCACTTGTCCTGCAAGGCACAAGGTGCCACTGGCGCCATGACCCACACTTTTTGCCCAGGTTGAAATTCGACCAGAGTGGCGTTCTGGTCATACCATCTCTTCATTTCTTCCTGGCTGGCTTCTAGGTTCGCCTGAACGAGTTTCCTGAAGAGGGCAGTTTGGTTTCTAAAGGCCAGCATGTAGCTAAATACATGCTGGGGAGTTTTCCTGGGAGCCGCCTCCCAGCCTTCCTTTACCAAACTCAGAGGTCCTCTGACAGGGTGGCCATACAGGAGCTCAAAGGGGCTGTACCCAAGAGACTTCTGAGGCACCTCCCTGTATGCAAAGAGTAGGCATGGCAAGAGGACGTCCCACTTACGCCTCATGGGTTCTGTTAGACCCTTGATCATGCCTTTCAAGGTCTGGTTGAATCTTTCCACCAGACCGTTTCCTTGTGGGTGGTAAGGAGTGGTGAACTTGTAGGTTACACCACACTCCTTCCACAGGGATGTCATATACTTCGATATGAAATTGGCCCCCTATCAGAAACCACCTCTCTGGGGAATCCCACACGGGAAAAGATCCCCATTAACGCCCGGCCCACCACTGGCGCCGTCGTTGTCCTGAGAGGATTGCCTCCGGGTACCGGGTGGCATGGTCCACCAAGACCAGGATGTACCTGTTGCCCATGGCTGTCTTGGGATCCAGTGGCCCCACAATATCCATCCCTACCCTTTTGAAGGGTGTTCCAACAACAGGAAAAGGTTGGAGAGGAGCTTTGACCATCCTCCCACTCTTACCACTTGCCTGGCAAGTTTGGCAAGACCTACAGTGTGCATCTGACTGCCTTCGCATTTGGGGCCAAAAGAAGTGGGTGACAAGCCTGTCAAAGGTCTTGTCCTGCCCCAAATGTCCTGCCAAAGGCACGTCATGAGCCAGACCCAGTAGGAAGGTCCTGAAGCGCTGGGGTACCACCAGCACACGGGCTGACCCAGGCTCAGCAACCTTAGGCTCACTGTATAGGAGATCACTCTCCCAGTAGATCAGATGTGACCCGGACTGATTACCAGCTGCCTGGTCTGCAGCCTGCCACCGCAGACCCTCCAGAGTAGGGCACTCGTTCTGCTCCCTGCAGAACTCCTCCCTGGTGGGACCCCTTCTTGCTGCCAATGGGTCAGCTCAGAGATGTCTCCCAGTTCGGCTACCTGCTCCCCTGTAGGCACCGGGCGTTCCCTCGAGGTCCGCCTCCTCCCGGTCCGTGGGAACTTCGGGGGCCGGTTTCCCATGCCCCCTGCCCTTTCTCTTGGCAGGGACTTGGGCCACTGTTTCAGGCTCCAAGTCCTCTTGATCACCCTTTCTGGCTGCCATTGACCGAGTAGACACGCATGCCCACTCTGGCAACCCAAGCATCTCCAAGTGAGACCTGAGCTCAACCTCCTTCCATGAGGACTGCTCCAGGTCGTTTCCTAGCAGACAATCTACAGGCATGGTAGGGCTCACAACCACCCTCAAGGGACCTGAGACCCCCCCCATTCAAAGCAGGGAACCTGCACCACCATACACTGGCGCTCAGAGTTGTCGACAGCAACTACTTGGTGGAATGCTCCTGGGACTACTTGCTTCTCAGACACCAGGTGACACCGGACTGAGGTCACACTGGCTCCAGTGTCTCTGAGAGCCTCTACCCTGTTCCCATTGATGGTCACCCAGGTGCTATATTTCTTTGTGTTAGGGGGCACCTGGTTTCCTGTGACCATCTCACTGTCCCCGAGTGAGACAAGGGTCATTTCTGCGGGATCCCCACCCTCCTGTGGGCACCCCTCCTCCCCAAGCGCTACACTAGCCAACACTTTGGACTGTCCACCGGTGGGTGGCTGTGTTCCCTTCGGGCACTTGGGGTCCCCTTAAAGTGACCTACCTGGTCACATGCATAACACTTGCGGGGGCCGGTCTCAACAGGCTTCCCTGTAGAGACCCCTTTCTTCTTATCACCGGGGGCTGGGAACCTTTACCCTGGGTACTAGTTTGGGGCCCTTTAGAGAACTCCTGTGCTTTACCCTTGTCCCCCCACCTTTCTGCTGGGGACCCTGCCCACCTTTGGCTGAGTCTCCCCCAAACGCTTTCTTGTGGACCCTGGTACTCACCCAGCGGTCCGCTTCCATAGCAAGCTTCCTGGGGTCAGTTAGCTTACTATCAACTAGGTGCTGGCGCAGATCTGCAAAACATAGACTAGACAAGTGCTCCCATGCAATCAAGTTGTAGAGCCCCTGAAAATCTGTTACACTACTGCCCTTCACCCAACCATCCAGAGACCTGCAGAACACATCCACACATTCCAACCAAGTGTTGGCATCAGACTTCTTACTGGACCTGAACTGATCCCTGTACTTTTCAGGAGTAAGACCATACTTCGTGAGCAGGGCATCCTTCATGTCAGCATAGGTGAGGTGATACCCCTTACCCAAAGCTATCAGAGCATCCCTTGCTTCTTCAGGTAAAAGTGGCCACAATCCTGCTTCCCAATTCTCCTCAGGGAACCCATTCATGTGTATGGCTGCCTCATAACCCTGAAACCACCTTTGTATGTCATCCCCCTTCTTGAACTCCTTGCCTACGTTCTTGGGAATGTGCACAATCCTGTCTGCCTTTCTGGACGAATTGCTGCCACCATCTGAGCCTGACTTACTCCTAAGTTCTAGCTCCTTCAGTTCTCTCTCATGCTCTAAGAGCATCTTCCTCTCCTCTATGGCCAATCTCTTCTCCTCCCGCTCTCTCTCCACCCTGAGCTTCTGCAGCTCAAACTGCCTTGCCTCCCGCCTGTCCTCCAGCTCCTCTGGGGACAGACTGCTGCTGCCTGATCTGGCGGGTTCCCCCCTACCCAAAAGCACATCCACCCTGGAAATAGGCTCCTCCGCCTCCTCACTGAGATTACCAGGCTGCCCATTGGCATGTCTGGCTGCTACCCAGGCCCTCAGCGCCTTCTGTAGCTCCTCCTTCCTTGTGAGGCCTTTAATTTGGACTTTCAGGTTTTTACAAATCGCTCGTAGCTCCTTTACGGTGTAGGATTCCAACCTATCCTCCTCAAAAATAACTTCCAGAGATGCAACGGATGATGCAATTGATTCAGGCATGACAAAAGTAGTGAGTTGAAAACTGGCAAGATCAAAAATAGGCCAAAGAAAAAGAACCAGTATGTGAGTACGTAATGGTCTCCGATATGGTAGTAGTGCACACCAATCACTGTAAGTCAAGTGCAAACACAAGTCCTATCCTCACCGCTGACAACCAATGTTAGAAATGGGATCTCTAGTTGGCAAGGGCTTGCACCTTTGTCCAAGTAGGGACCCTTCTTCCTAGTCAGGGTAAGGGTGTTACACTCGTGAAGTAACCCCTGCTCACCCTCGTGGTAGCTTGGCACGAGCAGTCAGGCTTAATTCAGAGGCAGTGTGTAAAGCATTTGCACATAACCAACAGTAATACAGTGTAAGCACTACAAACGGACACCACACCAGTTTAGAAAAATAACCAATATTTTATATACTCAAGACAAGACCAATTACGACAAAAATCCACAATCCTATACTTTAAAAATGAATGCTTGATACGGTAACTTCTTCTTTGCAGGAATAGCATAAAAGCAAAGTTCAGTACGAGTCGGTAGCTCCGTCCGAGCCTACCGTGATGCTGTAAACCACAGAGTCTAACAGTTCCAGCCGACCGCGTCGATACGGGCCAGCAGAGTCATGAACAGACTCGGTTACAGTACCTTTCTCGTGGTGGCTGGTACGGAGTGTACGAGCCGGTCGGCGTTCGTCGCGGTTGCGGTGCAAGACGGAGCGATGCAAGGTGCGGTGTCCCTCGATGCGGTGCAGGCAGCGGCTCGATGAGCGTCGTGCAGACGGAGTCGGTGAGTCCAAGGCGTGCGATGCAGGGTGAGACGATGCTCGATGCGGTGCTGACAGGTTGCGATGCAGGCGACCAAGCCGGAGTGCGGGAGCTGGCGTCGGACAGCGGTGCGAGTCGGAGCGGTGCGTCGCAGACGTGCGAGCGGTGCCCCAAATGCGGTGCGGTCACGACTCTTGAGCCAGTTGCAGCGACCGCGTCGGTCGGGTCCGGTGGGTCAGTGAAGCGATGCGATGCGAACTGCGGTGCCCACAGGTCACGGTGCAAGCAGCGGCTCGATGTTGGCGGCGTCGGACGTCGCCCACGGTGAGACCAGGGTTGCGATGCGAGCGGGGCGATGCGGTCTGCGGTGCAAACAGGTCACCGGCCAGGGATGGATTCGGTTGACGGAGTCGGTTGCAGTTCCCTTCCTCTGTGGCAACTGAAACAGCGTTCCAGAAGCGGTACCCAGAGGCTTGTGAAGTCTTTGTAGTCCCTGAGACTTCTTAACAGGAGGCCAGCTCGGTTTCAGGCCCTTGGAGATACTCAGCACAAGTTTGTAGAAAGTTCAGTCTAGTCCTTTCACTGCCCAAGGCAGAAGCAGCAGCTGCAGGCCAACCCAACAAAGCAACAACACAGCAAAGGGGCAGTACTCCTCCTGGCAGCTCTTCCAGCTCTTCGTCTTGGCAGGTTCCTTGATTCCAGCGAGATCTAAATTCATGGGGTCAGGGCCCCAATATTTATATCCCTAATTCCTTTGTTCTCTGAAGGCAGAGAGGCCTTTGCCTAGTCCAAACCAGTTCTGGAGCACTTTGTTGACAAGTCTCCGTCCCTTCTTTCAGTGAGTAGGCCAGGGACATCAGACGCACCACAGGAGGTGGAGCCAGCATTGTGGAGGGAAGGCACTGTCCTATTCAGGGCCCAGGTGCGACCCCTCCCACCCATCTACATGTAGATCTTGCTATTCAGCCCTGTGCTGACTCACCCTGTCTCCTGGCATCCCCCAGCCCCTGTCACTCACATTCCAGACAAGGAATACACAACCTCGCAGAGGCAGGCTTGGATGGTTAGACAAGAAAATACCCACTTTCTAAAAGTGGTATTTTCAAACACAGAATGTTAAAACCAACTTCACTAAAAGCTGCATTTTATCATTCTGAGTCCAGGCATACTAAACTCGAATTTCTACCATGTTCCTGGGGTCAGTTAGGATTATAAGCTGTAATAATCAAAACTGCCCGTTCTGGCCTAGGGGGAACAGGTAGCCTTGCAATAGTGAAAAACGAACTAGGCTGTAATTCACTATCAGGACATGCCGCACACACCCGGGCATGTCCTACCTTTCGCATACACCGCACCCTGCCCACAGGGGTACCTTGGGCCTACCTTAGGGGTGACTAACATGTAGCAAAGGGAAGGTTTAGGGACTTGCAAGTGTGTGCACTTGCCAAGTCAACATGGCAGCCCCAGGCTGCGCACAGGCTCTGCGGTGGCAGGCCCGAGTTACACTTTACGGGCTGTTTGCGTGGGTGGCACAATCCAGTGCTGCAGCCCACCAACAGCATTTGGTCTATAGGCCCTGGCACTCGCAGTGCACTTTACAAGGGACTGACACATAAACCAAATAGGCCAATCATGGAAACACCAATCCATAACACATTTTATACAGGAGCACTTGCACTTTCCCACTGGACAGCAGTGAGGAAAGTGCGCAGAATCATTACACCAGCAAAAACAGAGTCAAAACCGGGAGGTCAGAAAGCAAAAAGTCAGGGGAAACACGCCAAAAGATACCAAGTCTAACAGGCAGCTTTAGCGCTATGTCTTTTTACTTAAATATGACAGTGAGTGCTTCTTCTATTCATCCCCAGGATCCTCTTACGCAGTTAGGCTCCAGCCATGGTGTATGGAAAAACTGTTTTTACTCTGTCAATTAGGGGAATGACCAAGAAGATGAAGACAGGCCTGCCTCGTGGCAGCTGGTTCCCACCATCTTGAGCCAGGGGATCCTGGATAATTTCTCAATGAGGAAAAGAGGACATGCAGCAAAAGAAGGTGAGGGACTTCTAGAAAATTGTTGGGATTGGGCAGTATAATTCCTCCAGTCACAGGCTATTGCACATGATAAATTTAGCACCTCTATCACCACTGCCTCAGAAAATTCCTGGGCCTAAGGAAACTCAATCTGAAGAAGAAGGCCCTCCTGGAAGAAGAATTCTGATTTCTGACTCCTGGTTCATACTAGATGATGAGGACTCACACAAGGACTTCAGGACCCCTGAATGCTGCTGGCAGCAATGGAATGGAACTGATCTCCAAGGGACAAGTTATTGGCCTCCTGTTGATCTGCTTCATGGACACAAAAAGCAGAAGGATCCTGATTTCAAAAGGACCTAGCTGACTAAAGAGGACTAAAACCCATAGGAAACCTGACTGGCGAGAGAACTGGTACCCAGTTAGGTGCCCTGAAGAGCTAGGGGCTGCAGGAACAACCAGAAGAAGCTTTCCCAGCATCTGGAAACTAAGGGGCAGATTTTGAATTTGGTGCATGTGAAGGGGCCTTCAAAAACCATTTGCTTACCTGTCTGCCACCACAAAAATCTGTTAGTTCAATTTATTGAGTGTGGCAGGTTGACACATAAAAGTCCAGCAACTGTCCACAGTGTCTGCCATATTTTAATCTCCCCATCGATGGCGTTATATCCTAAACAAGACATATGAAGTGATGAAAACCCACTACTCTGTCAGTCCTATTCAGAGTATAATTTATGTTGACAGAAATATGCAGTCTGTCCTGTACACCTGTGTTGAAGAAAAAAGAGCATAAATGAAGACCTCAAAACCTACTCCTACAACATGTTGCTGTTGCTGAGAAGGCTGGGCCTGGATAAAGAACAATACACCTCCACTACAAAATAGAAGGTAATTCAAATTTCCCAAAAGTTATTTAAAATGCACTATATTAATTCCAATGCTAAAAGTATATGTAATGATTCCCAAGCTATATCTAACACCAATTTAACCTCTCTATCTGGTTGACTACATGTCTCACATCCATGCCTAAATTAAATAGTCACCTAATACCTTTCTAATGTAACCCTCACAACTTTAATTATGGTAAGAAAGTGCATTTTTACAAAGTGTACATGTTTACATAAACATGTAATGCATACATTCTATTACTAAGCTGTTTTAAAAAATTTCAAAATATAAGGAGAAATAATACCCCTTCACATTTTGATTGTTTAATATAATAGACTACACTATTGATACACTACTCTACAACAAACTTTATACACTTTTCACACAGTACACAATCAAATGACTCACTAATGTATTCCAAGTACACATTTGTGCTACACAGTTACTGATATATAATGTCTCAAACGAAAACACAAAATATCAAGGGCAGTACACGCACATTCAAATTAAAAACATTGCACACTTATATCACTAGCATAGGTGTCACCATACATAATGTATGGCATGGACTACAAGTGAACCACTACATTATAATATATTACAACATTTGCAAGTAAAATATCTTGTTGTTAAATGTAGTCACACTCACTACCACTCTGAATGTCAGCAGCACTTCCTTTAACACACATGGCAAATGTATTGAACTACATCTCCCAAAGTGCAATATATGGTAATTGTCAAAACCTGCAAATGGAAGTGAATGACTAACCTATTCTCTAAATAACTTTATTCGGTCTAAAAAGACCATAAAGGTACATAGAACATAAGAACACACATCAGTCAATAAAAACACATTACATCCAAATCATATGTTGAGCTAAATTATCTTAACAGTGGTCATCTTACATCATTAAAGGCCTAAAAAGACCTGGTGTACATATTGTAGAGATATAATGATCATTAAAAACAGTGATACCTAAAACCAAGCCTCCATTGACGGCACCTCAATGAGATTGTCTGAACAGCGATCCTAATATTAAACATCACTGCACTTAAGCTCAGCTAATAGCACATGAAACAAGCTTATCTTTGCATAGTTCACCCAAAAAACCATGTCAGATCATTTAAAAACATGATAAAATAATCAGAAACATGAAAGATGATAAAATGCAGGATATATAAAACCAGCTCCCCCAAAAGAGCGTAAGACGCTCAAGTGATATTTTCATACCCCTCATCAAGTGTCTTTCTAGTCCTCAATGATGAGTCAAGAAAGCAAGCCATAGTATAAGTTGTGTGTACATCCAAAAGTAGCTAGGTAAATATATTAGAGTGGGTTCAACCTGGACAAAGTGCAAAGGTTTCAGCAGGTACAATAAAAATGTTCTTCGAGGGATATCATAAAATCCACACAAAAAAAGAAAATGCAAAAGATCCTGGGGGTAAAAGTTGTCACAAGTACAAGCAAGGACTCAGCTTTGTGGTCCACACACCAGGTTTAGGAAATGCTAACAACATGTGCAACTGGTTGATCCTAAATCTTGTAAGCTCAATACCCTCCCTCTCGGTTTTCCTCAATAGTAGAAAATGATTCCGGGTTCAGGGGATATTGGCTTTCAGAATAGTAGAAGGCAGCTCAAACAGGGCAGGCCTATCTAGCTTGACAAAAGTATCCTGAATATAAGTCAGCCATTTGACTCACCTCCACTCATCAAGCTTCAGGCAGTCCTTGATTATCTCCCTACTTAGGTGTTTTTTCAAATCACACCCAGATAGTGAGCCACCTAATCAGGGGCGGAGGGCAATGAGATCCGACAGGAAAGGCAGCCCTACCTCCTCATGAACCATAAAAGCAGAGGTAGAAGCAGGAACCGCCAATAATCACCTACAGAACCCGTTTTCCACCACTTGGAACTCCCTTGCATCACCATATCCATATATACATCACTACCATAGGTGGCTACTGGAACAGATTTGGCCTGATAGATCTTGATCAAGTTACCCAGTGGCTAACTTCCAATTCTTGCAGAAAAAGAAAAAAGAGTACCTATAGAGCTTGACAGACCTAATCTCTTGGATTCTATCAAAGGGGCCCACATAGACCAGTCATCAAAGACAACCCCTAGATATATATAAATCTGGACTCTGGACAATCTATTGTCCTAAACATGAAAAAATCTCTGCTTGGTCTTTTTGGGTCCTAGCAGCATTACCTGTGATTTGCTATAGTTGGTAGAAAGATCAAGACTATTCATATATAGTACAAAACTGTCAAGCAATGTTTGAAGACCCAGGGCAGTTCTTGCCAATAGGACAGTGTCATCTGCATATAATAATACTGGAATCTGACTGGAACCTATTCAGGGGCAGTCCACCTGTCTTATCAAGCAGCCTAGATCCAAACCTATTCAATATATTGTGAAATGCAGTTATACATAAAATCTGCTTTTACATTTTTTAAACACAATTAGCTTCAAGTAACCAACAGACACAAAATGTTACAATTAATTTAATTTTAATAAAAAGGGACAACAAAAACCTTCATCCTCTGGGTATTCTAATGAATGTAAAAAAATATTAAACAAACTCCAGGGGTGATTTATAAATAAATAGTCTCCTATCACAGCCAATTGGGCCTCCAAGCCTTGCTCTTGACTTTCCACCATTAACATGACTGTCTTGCTGACGCTCACCTGATCAGCTAGGTCTTTAGGGTTGGATGGGGGTTTTATGATCTTTTTAGGAAGGACTGAATCCAGTGGTTGTGTGGAGGGAGGGTGACAGGAATGGTTAGTGGTTGAAAAATCTTCTAAGTCGCACTCCAGAAAGGGACTTAGAGGAAATTTCAATGTTTTTCTAAAACAAATCTTCCCCTTTCTGAAGTGGGACTTTTACGTCCTGACTTTCATCGGTACCTATTCACTTGGTGTATCAAACCCGGGGTCCATTGTGTTAGCCCTGAAATTGCACCTAGGTCCATGTCTACCACTTCCATAGACTATCAGTGGCACTTTTGCTTGTTGGCACTATTTTTATTTAAGAGTTAAAAAAATAATTTTTCTGGTTCTTCTTATTGGATTTGTGTTGTTCTGGTGTCATTTTGTTCATTACAACTTAGTAAATTCATCTAAATTTGACTGTTGCCTATATTGTTTATTGTTTTGCCTTTATTATTGTTTTTCATTACATACATAATTTACACAATTGTCCCAAGTTAAAGCTGTCTGCTCTGTACTATATCTACCAGTGGGTTGAGTTTACATTTATATAGTGAATTTAGGACTCAGCCTGACAGGTAAATTATGTTATTCCATGGTGTGGGTTACCTCCCACCCCAAAGAAATATATATTTTTATACATTCATTAAAAATAGGTGTGAATTTGAAGTATATGTGTAAAATTGTCGCATTTTAATTCACTTACCCCCTCGTTACTGTTCCATGGCCTTCAGCTCCCCATCCAGGCCAGTGTAAAGGGCCACGGCCAAAATGTGCCTCATCATGAAGGTCTGGGTCCACTAAACACACTTCTTTTGTTAGGAGGACATTCCAAGTTCTATTACATTGCTAAGTTGCATCCATTGGCTAAGTTCCTCCCATCTTTTTCGACAATGCAGGCTGCGGCACGTATAACCCCCTTTGGTGGTGTAGTTGCCTGGCAAAGGCCCACCAGATTTTCATCTTCTGACAGGGGCTGGCCTGAAGAGAGTAAAAGAAGAAACACAAAAAGTATATAAGTAAAGAACCAGATGTATGTTTCTTTATGTTAATTTATTTACCTATTACTACTGTTGTAAATTATATTCTTTTAGATGTATTAGTGAGTGATTGCAGGAACAGAAATACCACTTTGCATTCTTCTAAGTGGATAATAAACATTTTTGTAACATGTTGGCTCAATTTAAAATAACATTTTAATTTAGAGTTTGGCAGATGTTACTTTTTCACAAGGCAGATATCGCATCCACCTTATTACAAGTATGTTATATCCTGTGGTAATTGTAATAAGACAGATGGAATAGCCATCATATTTGAGACAGAGTACTCATCTGCCAAACTTCAGATCAGGCCCCTAGTCCTATAAATCCAAAGAACAACATTATAAATGATTAATAACACATTTTTATTTTTTAATTATGTATGGGCCAATTTTGATAGTTTCTCAGATAGATACTCTTTGTGTTTGCTTTGTTTGCCCTAAGTTGGCAGGGTATGCCCAGACATGGGCCCCTTGCTCACTTTGCCACTGGATTCAAGCTAGCCTGACTGATGAGGGGTGTTACCCCGAAACCGGTCGCAAGGTGCTTGTTTCCAGTCCAGGGAAGACCTGGCTTGGCAATTCGGGCTCTCATGAGGAACAGGGTCAAGACTGATTTGCATATGGTTGGGTCTGAACTGGGGCGGTGAAGTGAGCTAAAGAACGATGATGGATTCAACCAAGATCTGTGACTGGGGGTGAGTGTCTGAAAGGTTTCAGCGCTCCCTCCATCATCTCTACTCCATTATAAACATCTCCATATTCTGTCGCCCTTATTACAAATATTTGATCTCTACTACTAACAGAAGAAACATCGATTAAAATCAATAAATAAATGTGTTATTTCTAAATATAAATGTTTTACAAATTAAGGTTAATAATGGAGGACAGTTCTGTACACCTAATAAAGTTATCCTTGCAAAAATATTGAATCGCTAAAGTAAATAGTGTCAGAAACATATAACTGATAAGTTTTATTTAAAACTCAGTTTTTTCCATGTATTAATTTACCAAAAAGCTGTGTGGTTGCACAGGGTGCTAGGTTTTATACAGTTCTAAGTTTAATTGCAGTCTCAGTTACCCAGCAAAAATACATGAAAGAAATATAAGGTCAACATTACAGGTCAATTATGTAATATCTTCGATAATAATTTATTTTAGACCCAAACTCTAAGGGAGGATGGCAGTATTTTAACATTACTTACTATTTTGTTAATATCATGGCAAACTTACAAAGAAATTATACATTTTTACATAGTATAGCATGTATTCATGGTGCTTACCTGACTGCCTGCTGGACCATATAGCTGGCTGTAGTTGATCAGGGCCACCTTTACATGCACTTCAGTTCCTCTGGAGACAAGATGGGGGTTCTGTTCTCTGTACCTTCAGCCATGTTTAGTCCCAGAAGCAGAGAGTGAGCAGCAACAGGTGAAGAGGTATACTTTATTTGAAGAGTGGAAGGCAAGTGACAAAATGGCCTGAAGAATGTCTATGTCAGCGTGACCGAAAATAACATCAATGTACATGTACACGTCAGATGACAGAGTCCCAAAATTTTGCACCAACTGTAACTAATGTGTGTCTGGGGACAACGGAAAAGGTATGAAAACTTCAAATCCCAACCCACACCTACAGACTACCTCAACAGATATGCCACCACTGTAACCAAAACAAACCACACCCTGACCACCTGGAACATCCTCTCCACCATGAAATCCATCCACTCGGGAGCTCCCACAGACACATGCCTGCACCACATCTTCAACCTCATAAACCAAAGGATCGGCTAGGAACTCACCACCCTACTCAATATACCTCTAACACCACCACAGCATTTACGGATGCATGGAAACACATGAAGTCAGACCACTACTCAAAATACCTTCCGCTGACCCCAGCAAACTCAAAAACTACCGGCCCATCTCCCTGCTCCCATTGCCAGTGAAGGTACTAGAAAAGATCATCAACAACCAATTCATGACACACCTGAAACAGAATGAGCTTCTTGACGCCTCCCAATCCGGCTTCTGCAGCAATCACACACCAAAACCGCCCTGATCACTGCCACTAATGACATCCGAATCCTGGTCGATAGAGGAGAAGCAGCAGCTTTGATCCTGCTCGACCTCTCGGCAGCCTTCAGCACCGTATTCCACCACTTCAGCATCCAAGGGAATGCACTCAGATGGATCACCTCTTTCCTCACTGGAAGAACCCAGATGATCCACCTCCCACCATTCATGTCTGAATGCAAGAATATCACCTGCAGTGTCCCCCAAGACTCATCCCTCTGGGCCAAGCTCTTCAATGCATCTATGGCCCCACTGGCCAAAATCGTCAGATCCCACGGTCTGAACATAATTTCCTTTGCAGACGACAACCAACTCATCCTCTCACTCACTGACGATCCCACCACCAGCCAGAACCAACTTCCACAAACGCATGACAAATGTCGCCAACTGGATGAAGAACAACTGCCTGCAGCTGAACACAGACAAGTATGAAGCACTGATCTTTGGAAACAGCAGCAACACATGGAACGACTCCTGGTGGCCATCAGACCTAAGACTCGCACACACTCCCTCCGAGCAAGTCAGAAACCTCAAAATCATCATTTACAACAAGCTCACTATGAAATCACAGATCAACGTCATCTCCTCCGCCTGCTTCCTCACTCTACGCATGCTTCATAAGATCTTCAAGTGGCTACCCCTACACACGAGACACACCATGACACAGGCCCTCATCACCAGCCGACTGGACCACGGCAACGCCCTCTACATAGGAATTGCCTCACACCTCCTATAGAGACTTCAGACCATACAGACCACTGCAGCCAGACTCACCCTCGGCATTCCCCGATGAACACACATCACACCCCACCTCAGGCAACTTCACTGGTTTCAGAAGAGATGCCAATTCAAGCTGCTGACCGAACACACACAAAGCTCTACACAACCAAGAACCTGCATTCATTAACCCCGCCTGAACTTCCTCCAACCATCAAGAAGACTACGCTTCTCCTCCCTTTGCTTTGCACATACTTCCCACATCTAACGAATCAGAAGTGGTGAATGCTCCTTCTCCCACATCCCAGCAAAGACCTGGAAAAGCCTTCTCACACACCTCAGGACCATCACTTCACTTCCAGAATTCCAAATGGCCCTCAAGACCTGGCTGATCGAATAAGCCTCTGGGACCTGCAAGCACCTGGATACCCTAACAAGTGATTAGCCACGCTTTAGAAATCCTGATTGATTGATGTACAAAGTCCTCTCAGGTGCCCGTCATCTATGATGGATACATGAGGCATCCAGTATGTTTGTTCCACCACCATAACATTACAATTTCCTCAATATGGTATGCCTGACACTATAGTGGATTGGTAGTGCTTTATTGATGGAAAAATCGACCATCCCTGACGTTGCTTTATTGATGGAAACATCCACCATCGCTGACTTTGCTTCCATAAGTTAAATGTATTACACCTACAATAATAAATACACATGCACACCGTATACAGTGTAATGTATGCCACAACCAAAAAACGTTAAAAAAACATTTTTTTTTAAATACATTACATACATACAATAATGCAAGACATAAATAAAATACAATAAACTAGGAAAACAATTAAGGTGTATTTATAGTAAAGTTTTGAATTATGATATTTGGTTCTGAGTGCTTGCTTAAAGGATTATTCATAGAAAGAGAATGACAATATTTATTGATATAAACTAAAACAAAATAATTAACAAATCATTTGAAAATGTTAAAAGATTTCAAAGTTTTCAGCCTGCATGTCCTTGATACATGTTTTGGTTAAATATGGACAACACCTGTGTCTGACAATTAATAATGAACCATTTCTCTATTATGTTGCAGATCCACCAGCCCAAGGAAGAGGGGAAATGATATGTCAGCGAGTCTTCAAATCAAATCCTGATCAGTCAAACATGTACTAAAGGCAGTTCATTAAGAAGTACAAGCTGAGCCAGGGCACTATAGAAGACTAATGCTTGCAATTTCATTTAGAAATTTTGCCAGACATTAACATCAAGACAGCCATCAGAACTACTGTGAAGATGATAGCAGTTTCACATTTCTGTGCTGCTGGATCCTTCTAGTACACTGTTAGCATCTTCAATGGGAAGTTGCAGCCAAATTTCTCAGCTATCCTCAGCCAAGTCCTCAATGTTATGTTCAGACAGATGAATGACTTTATACAATTTGCTGCGGATAATGCTACACTGAACAACATCAAGGCTAGATTTCATGTCTTAGGAGGAATAACACATGTTGTTGATGCCATAGGTAGAACACACATTGCATTGGTGCAAACTGATGCCTGGGAGCGAGTGTACCGTAATTGAAAAGATTTCCAATCCATCAATGTGTGGGTGGTTTGCATACCCGATCTTTCATAATCATTAACTGCATTTCAAAAAATGTTGTTTCTTCATAGTGTAAGGACAACATATACAGGAATCACATGGTACTACTCCATAATATGTCATAATTTTTGGGGCAACTTCCTGCCCCAATTCCAATGGCACAGCCTAATGTCATTTCTTCAATTTTAATCCATCTTTTTATTCCATTTTACTCCTGTTACTCCTTTATTTTATCAACTCTTTCACTTTAGATCCGATGTACTCCACACACAGGGTAATGCAATTTTCAACAGTTTCTCATATTCTAGATGTGCCCATCCGGACCACGCTTCAAGAATACGTACAGACGCGTTGTTCATCCGAAGCAGTTTTTTATTAAAAACCCAATGCATTTCGGGCTACTGGGGCCCTTCGTCAGGGGTAACTACAAATAACAGTAAAACATGCATTATAATTCCATAAAAAACAACGTTCAAACATTCAAAGCATTAATGTAAAATTGGCTACATTACAGTCCCCTGTGATTATCATATAACATCATGCCTAATGATTCACATAGTTTATGGTATAATAACCCATTTAACAATCCCAAGAACCTCAAACAGAGTTTAATCTCCTTTCTTTACATCCATTATGCCTTCACGTTATTCACCCGGTAACTCCCACTTAGTTACCACATCGCCCTGAACACACTCCCACTGCTCCTCCCAAACTACAACTTCCTACTTGCATATTGCGTATCATGAAACCTTCTTATTGAACACGGACATACTCTCAGATGTTTTTCTGAATTTAAACCCCCGTGCCAGCGCTATTCCCAAATCATCCTCTTGTTATATCCCTCCTTTCATTTTCATTCAACGCACACCCTCGTTCTTAACATCTAAACTAAGTGCACCATGCTGCACTCTCTTCGTCCTTAAACTAACAACTGCTTTTGTTTTCAACCGCTATCTACCGCCCGCTCTTAACCTCCACTTTACTCATGTCCTCTGCTCACCCTCCTTTACCTGCACCCAGTCTCATCTGAAATTGTCTACGCTGCTCAATCCATGCCTCACGTACCTGCTAAGAATAATTCATCCTCGCCTTTCTTTCACAAACGAATTTCCCGATGTTTTCAGTCACCCACATTTATCCTAACTCACGTGTTCAGGACCCTCCCAACAATTACCAGTTTCTAATTAACCACCATACAGCCCTCTCTCACTTAAACCCTGCCCCCAACTCTTGAATACTACAATACCCATGATGCAATACTTTAGCTCAACCTAACGTCACAGTGTCCATTGCCAAAATGCCATGTTAATACACTTTCAATACAGCTTCAAACTTGTATTACCACTGTAAATATCACGCTAATAATGCCCATGTTTTAATGTTCGTTTCGGTGCCACTCAATTAAAAAATGCTGGGTGAACTGGATGTTCCGCCATGTGTGTGGAAATGGTCATAGTTCTCAAAGTTCCAAATTTGGTCCAATTCTTTAGTGTGGGTGCAAACCCAAGGTAGGGCAACGTAATAATATACATCATAGGGATAGGGGATGCACACCTCTTGAAAAACAATTCCTCCTTGTTCGTAAATGATCGTTCAAAGTTGCGTGCTCACTGGTGGAGTGCCTTGCCCTGTTGGCACTATGGTACTACATGTCATAATTTTTGGGGCAACTTCCTGCCCCAATTCCAATGGCACAGCCCAATGTAATTTCTTCAATTTTAATCCATCTTTTTATTCCATTTTACTCCTGTTACTCCTTTATTTTATCAACTCTTTCACTTTAGATCCGATGTACTCCACACACAGGGTAATGCAATTTTCAACAGTTTCTCATATTCTAGATGTGCCCATCCGGACCTCGCTTCAAGAATACGTACAGACGCGTTGTTCATCCGAAGCAGTTTTTTATTAAAAACCCAATGCATTTCGGGCTACTGGGGCCCTTCGTCAGGGGTAACTACAAATAACAGTAAAACATACATTATAATTCCATAAAAAACGGCGTTCAAACATTCAAAGCATTCATGTAAAATTGGCTACATTACAGTCCATAATATGCCTTGTTATTCATGTGTCATTGTGAGAGAGAAGGTAAGCATCACATCTTGTCTTACAATAGTTTGAACAAATCTCTTAATTTGAATTTGTTGGTTTTGTTACATTAATGATATTTTTATTATTGCTGTAAAACCATGAAAAACTTACTGAGTCCCAGTGATCTTATCAAATATTATAGAATTCTAGCGAAAACCACACCTTTGAACCATTTAAAAGGTTTTTACAAACGTGCTTCCTAAACATGTTGGCCTTACACTATAAGCAAAATTTCCCAGTTAAAATACCACCTACAGTCTTTATATCATTACCTGCACATGGTCAACAATATGTGGGAGATCCATGAAAAGGGTGCTCAAAGAGAAGTGTAAGGAACACTAAAATGCCTAATTGACTGATTCAGCTGATATTTGTATATTTTACTACTATTTGTCTCCAGCCATATTGAATATTGAATATTGTATTTCATTGTGGCTCATCAAATATGACTTGCCTTTTTTTTTTAACTCATTACAACTAAATAATGGTTTTGAAATTCAAGTGCCTTATGTATCTGAAGATGGAAGCAAGCAATGTGGCCAGAGGTTATCTACAAGTTTGTAGCAACATTTGTATTTGTGTCTAAAACTTGAAACTGACATGTTTCAGAATTAATGGAAATGTTTGTACAGTGTAAAAATATGAATAATGTTTATTTGACATCGAAGCCCTTCGACCACAGTAGTGCATTCTGGGTCCAGTTCATCTGAAGTAGACTAGCTTTTTCTCAGTTTATCACACGAGTACGGGCAGAACTCATTGCAGAACTGCACACTCAATTGTTTAAATTGTTTTTCAATTGGACTCTTTTGGATAATTAATGTTAATCAAGTGCATTATAACAATTTTTCTAATCTAAACGTTTCTGCCTAACTGATTATTTTGTACTACCAAGCTAAAAATGACTTTTGAGGAAATTGCACACATAACAGAGAACAAAGCTGAAACCAAGGTGTACATTTTAGGGGAGGCATCAAGTATATACTCACTTATTCAAGAGGTCAGGTCGTGTGGGTCATCAGCAGGTTCAGTTTCACAACAGTTAAAACAATTAGAATATCTCATGAGAAAAGAGGTCAAACAACGCTTACACGCTACTACACTGATACAGTACCACAAAGTCAAATGCATTCCATGTGGATTAAGAATAGCAATCAAACCTATGCTATTTAAATTAAGCAAACAATTCATGACAAAGTGGTACACAATCCTCAATAAATGCTCCCTCAATTTAATTCATTTTATAATTGAATAACTATCAGAGGTACTAAAGGATTTGGAAGAGTAAATACACAATAGCAAGAGTGCATCAGACTCATGGTAAGAATCGGAGACTTTGCACATTTCATTAGAAGATATTAACAAAAAATTGGATCTTTATGTTGACTGAAACAGGGGTAGTTCATATATTGCCATCGTTGAATTGAAGGCAGAATTTGATGTGGTCCCTAGATCAAATCTTTGGTCCACTCTCAAGGTTCTAGGGTTACCCGGTCCTCTGTACGATATTATAATCAGACTTCACTTTGACAACCACACTCAAATCCAGTGGGGAGTAAATAGATAAACTACTGACCCTCTTGGAGTCAGTAGGGAAGTAAGGCAGGGCTGCTCTCTTACCCCCACCTTATTTCTTTTTTTCATCAAAATCGGTGTCAATTTCCTTATGGGTTTGCGACAATGACTCCCCTTGCTCGGGAGTACCAAAATCCCAGCACTATTGTTAGCAGATGACACTCTGCGGATTTCAAAACCTCCAATGGGTATCAAGACTCTCGTTTTAGGATTTCAGTCATTCTGTATCTCCTCTGGCCTGACCATTAACGCATCCAAAACCAAGTTCATGGTAATAAATCCACACAAGGGCTACAGAGTGGCATTAACTTTAGAGGGGTTTGAATTAGACAGACTTCTTGATTTCGATTATCAGAATTCAGCTTTCCAGTTCTAACTCCTGGGTTAGTCAAGTCTGTGAGAGTTCACTCGTGCTAAATCATAGGGCTGCTGCTATTTCAGGATTTGCCAGCAAGACCTCTTTCCATCCTGTTTCTCCACTTCTAGAAGACTGGAGAGCCCAGGCAGTAGCAGCCGCTGCCTATGGCGTTGAACTATAATAGGTGCTTTGGGCTCAGCAGAAAACACATTTTTAAGGGATGGCTCTTAAACTACCTCAGAGAACCCCCTTGAGCTTCAAGCATGATCTAGGTATCTGCCCTATTTCTTCCTTGGTGCGGCTGAAACCTTTACTTTACTGGTTACGTCTTTGGTCATTTCCTGAGCTCTCACACTTCAGACCGGGTTTGAGCGACATCCTGGGTAGGCAAAAAAGCAGGGCTTTATTACCATGGTTGTGTTACATTAAACAGACCCTCTATTCATGTAGGATGCAAGAGATCTGGGTAGATACTTCTGCCATCACATCCTCCTCTGTTAAAAAGCTGAATCCCTTTATTGGGAACCTGAGGAGGTGAAGCTAATTAACCAGCCAAACCTGGAGTACTATAGCGATCGTTTCATAGGGTTTAAGCACTTTCCGGCATTCGAGGCCTATAGGGATCAGATTGATCCACCTTCCACCAAAGCCCTTTATGTAAGATTTGGATTGGGCACTCTTCCCCTAGCCTCATTCACTTCCAAATGGATACGCAACTTCGGGAGGAACTAACCTCTGTCTGGTATGTAATGGGTGTGAGGAAACTGATGACCATCTGCTGTTCTTTGACCTTTCTACTTGAAGCAGCGTAAGCACTGGATTGTCCCCCTTCTACGCTTGCTATGAGTGTACCAGTACAAGGTTGCCCTGAGAATTTGCTGTTCGACATCTGGCCCACCATTGTGTTTTCTATTGCCAAGTTTTTAGAGAGTGTTTGGGCAATTTGGCGTACAGTTATCTTTCACAAACTTTTTATTGGCCGAGACCAACCCTCTGTTGCGCAACTCTGCTGATTAGAGTACTATCCTTTCAGCTAGTGTTTTACTTTCAGCATACATGTAAATGTCATATGTGATCTTAATGTGAAGAATAGTTATTACTTAATATATGTTTTTTTACTCACTATTTTAACTTACAGTTTTCAAGGTTCAAGGTTCAAAGACACTTTATTCGGATAACGTTGTATCCATAAAAGCACAGCAACAAAACAGGTTAAAAATATACAAGTAAGAGAGTCGTAACAAAATCCATTAGCAACATACAATATACAATAGTCTTTCAGATTCATACAAAAATTCATATATAAAGAATGTCAAGACTCAGAGATTAGACATCATCTGACGTGCTCGAGCAGCAATTCTCAAAAAGAGCCTGTGCGAAAAACCAGCTCTTCGTCATCCAGAGTAAGTAACCTCAGGTAAGCATTTTCCAGACTGATGGGCGCAAACTTTTTAAAATACGGGGTTAAAAGCCACTTAATATACTTTAAATAGTATTTACAAAAAAACTGAAAATGTAAAATAGATTGACCACTCTGACTGTCACACGGGCAGGGTAAGTGATCGAGGTCAGAGGGGAAAACATAATACAAATTTAACAGTGCCTGCCCTTAGGCGAAATAAAAGGCTCCTCTCCCAATGGCTCATGGACAGGGTAAGGTAGTTAGCCAGCGGATGCACGGGATATTCTATGGCCATATAGCTGAGGACAAGGGATTTTTTGGGATTCCTTTTCAATACTTTCCGTTCTATATAACGAATAAAGCGCACTCCTAAGCTCATTTTTATGCATAGTCACTGCTGTGCTAGGATTTAAAAAGATACTTCCCTTGTTAACGCTACATAGGCTCCGATACACCCCTGACAACCAAGGGATATCCTTCCCTTTCTCGCATCCAATACAATCGCTAATGATCTCTCTCGTTAAGGACGCAGCCGGGTTTTTCCAAACGAATAACCAGAAGAGGGCGGGGCGGGCCCTCATAAAATCTTCTATAAAATTTAGGTTAAGTTCCCTATGGCAAATATATTGAGGTGTGGAAATTGGGACGCCTAGTAGCTTCCTGCGGAATCTGTTCTCTTCCTGTTGGATACAGGGACTCTTGGCGATGCCCCAAACCTCAGCGCCATACGTGGATGTTGGCACGCATTGCGATTTACATTTTTTTTAAATAGCTAAAGTGGCACCTGTTCTCTTTGGGCGTGGAAGACTGAGAATCGAGTTGGTGGCCTTTGAGAACTTGCTCCTGGAGTGAGCCAGATGCTCAGTCCAGGAGCCGTTCGCAGCAAAGACCACCCCAAGATAAGGGAAGGTGCTAGTGCTCGTCAAATTCTGATTACCCACAGATGTAAAACTAAGTTGGCATTTCCTAGGACCACACGACATTATAAAAGACTTTTTAAAGTTAGTCCATAGGTCCAAACTGTCCATGTGGTTAACAAAACCTTACAGTTTTATGATGTTATGGCATTTGTCTTGTTGTCACCTAAGTGAGCCCACATTGTATTTTTCAGTCAACTTTGTTATTAATTGTGTTTTTAACTGGACTTATGTGTTTTATTTTATTTTTTTGATCTGTGACTTTTATGGTCTATGACCGAAATAAAGTTATTCTTGACTCGACTGGATCTTTACGCTGAAGAAATACATGAGAGAAAGTTACACAAATTCAAAAGGGACATCATTGACTATAAATGAGATGAAGTCTATCCTTGGGCTGATGTTTATGTCCAGAAATGGTCTTTCAAGAAACAAACAAAGCATCATCAGAGGAGAGCATAGTTACTGATTGCAATACCTTGTCCACTCATTCCCCTAGCTGCCACAGGAACACTTTCTATTGAGAAGCAACCTGTTTCCTCTATAGATTCAGTCCAATCTAGGACTTGTTTTTATAAACCAGCCCTGCAGTGAACCAGAGGCCACTACCAACCATAGCATTATAAGGCCAGAAAAATCCGCAGAGGACAAAAAAAAAGAAACAAGATGAGTAGCGACACATGAATCTGAGGAGCCAATCGAAGACTTGGGACCTGATTTAGATCTTGGCGGATGGGTTACTCTGTCACAATAGTGATGGATATCCTGTCAGCTGAAATAAAAATCCTATCGGATATAATGGGGTTTATATTTTGGCGGATACAATATGCTTCATTTTTGTGACAGAGTAACCCAAGATCTAAATCAGCCTTTTGTCATTAATATCTCCTCTACAGAAGGCATTACTAAACAAAGAGATATCTTTTGTACTGGAATATCGGTCTAATCTTTTGGAAAGTGAAATCACGGTTCTCAAATTCATGCGCAAGTTACGATTTTGTTACCTTTTTGATAATTTGCCACCAAACATCAACACACAAAAAGAATCTGTTTATCAAGAATTCAAACCTAAAAGTGTCTTCTTGGCACCAATGTCACATAAAACTTTAGATATGTTTAAGGCATTAGTCAAAAAAGATTTCCAACACATCAATTATCAGTCAACACAATGCAGAGATAGAACCCAAAAAGATCAAGCTGTTTTGCTGTCATTGGCTCGCAACAAGAACTCGACATTTCAGCCAGACAAAAAAGGAGGAGCTTTGGTTGTAATGGACTGGGTCTACCATGAGGAGAAAGTCACATCTCATGCAACGGATAACAAAACATATTCCTCTTGATCAAGATCCTACTACTGAAATTGTCACAATATTAAAACAAATTTTGGACAAAGCTCTATCATATGGCTGGATCAATAACAATAAGAAATGTTTGGCATTTACAGAATTTCACCAACGACCTAGACTCTATATCATACCTAAGATCCACATCCAGATCAATTGTGTCAGGTTGCGGTTCTCTACATGAACCTTTAGGTAAGTTCCTGGACACTTTTTTACAACCAATGGTTCAAAACTGGAAATTGTATATTAAGGATACAATTGTTTTTTTAAAACACTTGTAACACCTTGTATACACTGACTTTGATTCTTGGTGGTTATGCACCATTGACGTTATGGCACTTTACAGCTCAATACCACATGAAGAAGCAATGGAGGCTGTGTCTTGTACAACCGAAGCATTGCAATCATTTTATCACTTTATGTGCATCACAAGTACAGTATCACTATTTGTTAGTATGTGTCTTGCAACAACGTGATTATTGTATTAGCAGTCCATTACATGTATTTATCATTTATACATTTAAGTTCACAAGCAAAGATTTTGCCATGTTGCTGCTTGGTGACAGGTTTCCTCATTCCTTTTTGCATTACTTCCAATTCTTCGATAGTTTGAGTTTCCTCCTAGGAGCACGCGATGACACGTAACCGGCTGCTTCAAATAACCATCCTGTTACACACATTGTTTTCGCATTCTATGGCAATGCGCTGATGCATGAGGTTATACTTGAGGCCCCTGTTTCAGGTAAAACACCATACGGAGTTCAACACTTCTATTCCAGTTATTTTTTGTACATAATGGGTATCATTGAGCACTCAATTTCCATGTGTTTATTTGGCAGTTTAAGTGGATTATTGGCGACGGAGCCAGAATCTGTACTATCACCACAAGGTGTGTGTGTGTAGAAGAGGATTTGGGCATGTATAGACACATGCAGCTGGGTTGACTCCAGGTATTCAGTGCTAATTTCAATTGAGGACTGCATGCTCATGTCACTTCATGTATCGCAATTACTTACTTGCTTCAGGTTCAGGGTAACATTACTGGTCATTGTGCTTTGTCTTTGGAAAGAGTTTTTGGAAATCTCATTGCTCGAGTAACAGTGTTGATAGTGAGTGCTCTCACTGATATAAAATTAAATTCTATTATGATGCATGCTGGGGTTTGTAGTTTCACTGACCATCAGTAACTTTTTTACCACTTGATCTTGCACTCTTGTTGTTTTTGTTTATGGACCACATCTTGCTGCATACGTAACGGACACACACATGGTGCATACAGTAAGAGTCACTGGTGGTTATGCAAGGGTTACTGTTGGTTCTATTGCTGTCATTTCACATGGGCAAATCTGGGCTCTACTTGGAGTTTGGGTTCATTAGAGTACTTATCCTGGTTATAGAGCGTGCTTCATTTATCTCTTTTAAAATTAATTTATCATTCTTGTTCTCTGCTTTACCTGCTGTTTTTACTGAATACTGCTTAGCATCTTCCTTTTTGATGCTTCTCTTAAATCCTTTTCTCTTTACTCACAGCTACCCCTGATGAAGGGAATTATACCCGATATGCTTTAGGCTACATCACTGAAATTGCCAACCTCCAATGTTTTATAATGATACTCCAGCATTCATGTATGTACAAGTGGGGAACAATATTTGCATGTGTGTTAAAAACTTGAAACTTACAAGCTCCTGAATTAATTTTGTACAGCAGAATAGAAATAATTGTTTGGTACATTGTCAAAATATAAATAAGGTTTGTTTGACACCGAAGCCCTTGGAAACACAGTAGTGCATTCTGGGTCCAATTCACCTGTGGTGGACTAGCTTTTTCACAGAGTCCCCAATTTCCCATATATAACTAACTAGGGGTTGATTCTCACCCCTGTGCTCTTTCACCACGTTTTATACATTTTTATTTTTTTCAATATTCACATTTTTCAAAAACATGCTTTCTTCATCATGCCCACCGCTTTAAATATAATATTATAAATTGTAAATCAAATGTTTCAGATCTAATTTGGAATGCTATGGAGTTCATAATAGGCAATGGGAAAGTTCGAAACATCCCATATATAACTACTACGGGTTTGATTCCCACTACGCAATCTTATATCACTTTTTATATTTTTTTCAAAATTAAAATTTTTCAAAAGATTTCTTTTTTTAGCATCACTACCCCTTGAACTATAATATTATAAAAGTTGAATCTATTTTTTCAGATCTAATTTGGAATTCCATTGATTTTGTAATAGGCCAGGCTAGAACGGAACTCACATTTCAATCCATCATCTTATCTCCTACAATAGTGCTCCCATTCAGTCTAAACTGTCACAATAACCATTCATGAAGGACAAGTGGCAGCACCCGATATAAAAATACTGTCATCTCATCATGGCTTGTGTTAACATTCCACCTCTGCACAGATCTGCTGAGTGATTATCATGCCTCCTGTATTGGTGAGAACTCTTTTTGTTTAATTAATATTGTCAGGCTCACTCTAAACCTTTAAAAAAATATGAATGGTAGAAAATTTGAAAACTCTATGGTTATATTTGTGTTTTTCACAGATTGATAATGGATTTATAAATCATGTTAAAACCTACCTCTGTATATAACCATTTACTCTGGTAAGCTTTCACACAATAAAATGGACCCGGCTTAAAAAGAAACAAGCAACCAACTGCTCTAAAGCATAATATAAACATATTATTTACCCTTTAGTTTTTCTATCTTCTTTATCAATTTTTAGACCTCCACCAAGCGATGAACTCAAAGTCACTTGTTTAATTAGTATGATGCAATCTTACTAGTTTAACTTAGGTAAGACAAACTAGATTCAACATCAATGATTCACTTATAAGTAATTATGTTTTTGATATTCAATTCATGGTACTCAATGCCTTTGTTGATTTTTATATGCATCACTAAATTTCAATCCAAAGATGGAGGACACCAGCTATTGGACTTTAAAATAGTCTTAATCATAATGATCCTAAAACCTTTGTCTGAACTGTAGATGCCTCATCTCCCATGCCTGAACAGGTTACCTGGTATTTTGGAGTCTGCCTCAATCACATGTTTGAAGAACCATTAACGATCCTAAATTGTTTTAAGGATTCGAACCATATCATTGCAATATCATTGTGTTATTGTTTGAGCCATTAAAGTGCATCAAAACCTCTTATTTTATAACTAACTTGTAACAGTATTGTTATGTATGTTTTTTTTCTTTTGGCCCATTATTACTCTAATTGTCTCTTCCACTCATCTCTCTCAACACTCCTTCCTTTTCTTTTTCTTAATATTTTCAATGGTATGTGTAACACTTTTAGTACATATCTAAGATTGTACACAAAATTGATTTAAAAAGCACTCAGTCTTGATGAATCATCAAGCTAATGTTTTTTGTTGTGAAACACATGTTGGCACTTTATAATTTGAAATTAAATTCTTGGCTGATTAAAGGAATCCTTAAGCCTTTCATTTGTAGTTTTATATCTTTCAGATGTACTTTATAAAATTGTTTCTTTATATCTATTATCCTAGAAATTATATAAATGAACAACATGACTTTAAAAATGAAAAACAAGTAATACAATGATATGCTTTTTTCCAAAACCAGAAATAGAACATTGCAGTCTTAGAACATGGGTTATGAGTTATAATAACAGAAATGGTTGCTAATAAATTGCATTATATTATGTAAAAATTATTTTGGATGTAAATGAAATTATGATGGTTAGCACTTATTTTAAAATAAGTAAACTGCTACATGCAGAAGTTACATAAGGGAGGCTATGTTTAGTGTGTCACAAATATCAGTTTACACCTGTTCAGACTGTTATAATATGTAAGGTCCTGTAAGGAATGTGTAATGAAATGGTAGAATGAGATTAGAAAGAGGATGTAGTGAGGTTTAACATATATATCGTACAGCAACCTTGTGCAAATTGGCTGAGTTCAGTGTAGACATATTGGTTAGGGAACAGGGGTGGCAGAGTGGGTAAAGGGTGAAATTGATCACAATAAAGATGTAGTGTTTGCTATTACTGTGAGGAAATGCCCCTTTTGCATGGTCAGCTCCAATTTGTGCTGAATTGTTTTGCTGATTTTAGATTCTGCACTTTGGGGCACTTCTGTCCAGTGCCCCATTTATGTCATCTGACCCCGAAAACATTTCTAGTTTGGCTAATCCTTGATTGGCTTGATTCACTTTCTTGATTTATATGATTGATTAATATTAAAATTATTTGATTATACATTATAATCATAAAAGATAAAAAAAACTTTAAAAAGAGATGTTAAAACATTAAAACCCTTATTAAACACAAACCAATACAATTCATTGAAATAGGACAATTCATGAGCGTATAAGAACCTTATAAAATCAGCTGCCCAACCTAAAATATGCATCATTATTTACTAGGCACACATTATTTTATTCCAATGTAAGGCACCTTTTAGATAACCAATAACTACCGACATCACCGCCTGATCCGGTAAAAACTGTAAGTATAAAAAGGCAGGTCAAAATTGAGTGAAACCCTTCACTTTTAAAAGTGGTAGTAGGTACCTTCTGCACAGAAATTCATAAAATTTACAAAATGAAACCAGATGTATTAGGGTCTGGGGAGAACTGTCGTCACAAGGGCAAATTAAAAGGGCATGGGGATCAAACTGACTCAGAGGGAAACAAATCATTGTACGGATAGTGCCCAAATGAAATTTAGTAAGCAGAGATATACCCCTGGGATGCTTAAAAGCTGCAAGATAAATTTCAGGAACGACAACAGATTTCAACAGTAGAAAAGATCCCTTTCTTCATTAACCTTATTTAAAAATCATTCCTTAAAAAGACCACAATCACCCTTTTAAGGAGGTGTGGCCTGTCGAAAATATCCATACAATTAAGGGAACGGGCAACAGATTTTATATAGTTTATCCATGGTATCTTTTGTCCATATGTGCATTCCATACAGTCCTCGATCACACTCCTGTTGAACCACAAACCTCTCCTTGACCCAAACAGAAATCCAGAGTAGCTGTGGAGCCAGTTTAACCTGATTCTCCACATAGTTCAAACCCAATTCCTCATGGGTGACAATTGAGAAACTGTTTGGACCCAACCCCAAAAGTTTCCTAAAGAATCGGTCCTCTTCCAGCTGGATCCCCCTACACTTGCGGTACTCCCAAATGGCAGCACTATAAGTCAGGACTGGGAGACACTTCATTCTGTAGATTTGTAACAGGGGCAGAATGGGCTTATTACCCACCGACAGTGAACATCTAAACAAGGCACAGCAGGCTTGTGTGAATTTGGAACAGCGACTGGAAATGCAAGAAAGCCAATTATTCTGATGGTCGCATGATGTCCCCAGATAGGGAAAGGTCGAAACCCTTGTGATGTTTTGCCCTTTAATGTCAATGGGTGTTGTCTTGGCTGTTTTCCTATCACAGACCATAGAATGTGTCTTTGAGATGTTCATATCTAGATCATACCTGAACTTCACAAACCGGTCCACCAGGAGTTTTAACCCATTAGCCGTTCTGGCCATCAATACGGGGTGTTCGGCATATAACAGGCTATGCATGCTGACAGACTTTACCCTGGGTAGATCAGCCCCATTTTCACTCAAGCAGGAGTTCAGGCTATTAATATATAATAAAAACAATATTCTTGCCATTACGCATCTCTGAATAACCCCCCGCGGAAGGCTAAAAGATTCAGTAGTCTCCCCCTTTGTGCCGTATCTGACGCGGGAATTTGCGTCCATGTGTAGAGCTCTAAGAAACTTAATCAATTGAGCTGACAGTCCCATTTCCCCAAGAATATCCCAAAGCTTAGACCTGTTCACCCGGTCAAAGGCACTGCTAAGGTCCATGAATGCAAAGAAAATGGATCCCTGCTTCGCCACAACATATTTCCCTATAATAAGGTTGAGGTTCAGGCATTGTCCAACTGTGCCCATCCCTTCCCTAAATCCATTTTGGACAGGGCAGATAATATCGTTGGCCTGGGCCTAAGCTTCCACTCGCTGAAGGACGATATGCCCTACCACCTTTACCACTGAGCTTAACAGGGACATTGTTCTATAGCAGGTAGGGTCCTGCCGATTCCCCTTCTTAAAAACAGGGACTATGGTAGCTGATTTCCAAGTCGACAGTAGGCCTAGCTGGGTCACGGCTTTAAGAACATTAGTCAGGACTGAAGCCCAGAGGTGAGGTTGAGACTTGTATACGTCCATAGGTATTCCATCTGGCCCAGGTGCTTTATTGGACAGACTACCCATGATTGCATCAAATACCTCCTTGTACTCAAACCTGATCTCAAGTGGATACAGGTTATCAGCATCACCCTGGTTATAGAGGAGATCTTTATCCAGTGTGTACACCTTATGATAGTGGGCCACCCAGAGGGCTGGAGGGATGGAGGAACCTATATCATCTTGTGCAGCCACATTGGGCTGCCTTCCATTAAACACCGGCCCAAAAACCCCTGGAATCTCTAGAGGAGCAAGTGGACACCAGCCGGTCCCAAGATGCTTCTTTGAGCTACGCCTTTTGCTTCCCTAGTGCAAATTTATACGCCCTTCTAGCCTCCTTAATAATATCCTGATTACTGGGTTTAATATTCAGGGCCTCCCGCAAATAATTGCCCGCGGACCTGCATGCTATGCCAAACCAGCCCGGCTTAGCACCCCTGGGTTTACTCGCAATATCCCTTATGATATTAATGGTAGACTCGTTTAGCTGGTCAAAAGCTTCCACCACTTGAGCAGGTGATGTGTCAAGTGGAAACAGGGGCTCCAAGATAATAGCAATATTCCGTCTGACTACAGATTTATTCACTTTAGCCATTGGGAGGTTACGCCACTTTACCCTCAAACCCCCATCTTTTGCAGTTAAGCCAATCAGGCCAGGATCAGGAATTACGCCTGAGCCAACATTAATTCCTAGTACAATTTCTATAGGGTTATGGTCACTAAAGTTAGTTTCATGGACCACTCCTGGGCTAACAAGACAATCGAGGGAACTCGAGATAAAAATATAATCGATGATGGTCCCTTTACCCCAACCCACAAAATTGGGCAATTCCCTGGACGGGCTAAGGTTCCCCAGGCATTACATTCCTTAAACCAGCTTTACCAAGAGCCTCCGATAGCTTATGACCCCTATGGTCAGACTCGGATCGCTAACCACAAGGGGGCATATGTATGAACAAATCGTTTTGCGAGTCCTTAATAGCGATTTTTATCGATTCGCTATTAAGGACTCGCAAAATGGAATGTATGTAGGAATCGCAATAATGATTGCGATTCCTTAGTATTCCTTAATTGTGAGTCGCAAATTGCGATTCGCAATTAAGGAATACCTTCCCATTCATTCCAATGGGCCTAGAGGCCCATAGGAATGAATGGGCAGACATTCGCAATTTGCGAGTACCCATTAGGTAGTCACAAATTGCGAATGCAATTTCAAGGGTGCAAGGGTGTCAAAAGGACACCCTGCTGCACCCCTGAAATATGAATCTGTGCACGTGTGGCACACATACATGACCTAAGGGCATGTATGTGCGCCACATGGCACTTTGAAAAATGCAAAAAAGTGCATTTTTGAAAGAAATCGCAAATTACCACCAACTTGAAGTTGGTGGTAATTCGCGATTTCTTAGGGCAAAATCGCACAACTTGGGTGCTTCCTGCATTGCATTTAAGGAATCGCAATTTGTGATTCCTTAAATGCATTTGCAAAATAGGGAATTGCAAATTTTGCGATTCCCTATATTGCGAGGGCCTTTGGGATGATACATCCCAAAGAGCTTTCCGCGTTCAGCAAACGGGCCGATTCTGAGAATCGGCCCATTTGCGAACAGGAAAATGCTTCATACATATGCCCCAAGATCTTCTAACGCAAAAGGTTTTTTTTTCACTTTCTTATAAGGCCATAATATACGGTTCAGAAAATACACCTATGACATAGAAAGATATATTTCACCCTTGGACAGAAGCACCTATTATGTAATTCACTAGTTTCACGAGGAAAAGATGGCTTCAGGCTAGCAATTGTAGCATGGCTGCTTCAATTTGAGCCTGCAGCTGAACTTGCAAAATAACCCTTTATATGTGAGAAAACCTTGCAAAAATATTAATGTCACCACTTTGTAGGCCTTGTAGCCCACAACACTTACAAAATGGATATATAGAAATGTAATGTTGTTGTTTCCCTAAAGTGACAGGGACCCAAAAGCTATTTTTACTGTGGATCGCCCTAGTTGTCATAGAAGAAAAATACAGTACAGGTTGAAATATTAATTCTGTATCCTAGATTTAGGACCAGCTAGAAAAATAATGATCCTTCTGCTATTTATTTAAAACTCAATGTAATGGGGGCTTTTGATTTTGAATACATATTTTGGAAACATAACTTTTATAGATTTATGTTTTTCTTGCCTGGAGCTCCTGTAGACTAATGGATATTAGCTCACCAGAAACTGTCAATGAGGTGCTTGACCCTAAAGCAATGTGACATTCCACCCAGCAGCTACATGACAGACCACTTTGATTGAAAGATCTAGCTGAATGGGCAGAGATCACTCCTGTAACCTCAGCTGGACCTTCAGGGTGGGGCTACTGCCTCTCCTTTTAGCACACCTGTGTCAAATCCTGCCTGACAGGCACATGTAAAATGTTTGGCCTCTGAAGGGGGATCCAACAGGACCAGTACATAATTGTATAGGGTGTTAATTGAGTAAATGAGTAATATTGACTCCATTATTACTCATCTAAGATCATCTACAATTCTCCTTTTAATCATGTCTAAGGTACTCAATAAATAAAAAGGAAATTCCCTTGGAAATACCCTAAGACATTTTTATTTCTCTAGATCCCTTCTACAAATCCAGTTGTATATTATTTAAGAACTCCTAGACACGGTTGAGTCCACCACAATGCTAGTCACCTACCGTGCTGTGGATAGACACCAATGATGAAGCATGCCAGAATAGGTTGTGGGTGAGGGATCTACTCCAAAATCTCTTGATTCTGCTCATGGGACTGACAAATTAGACCTGGTTGTTGTTTGTAGGGCAATTGGTTCACTTCTTAACCTACCCTCCCCTCCAGGGGGCTGAGTGTTCACCCCATGTTACAAATTTATTCTATGCAATTTGTACCAGTTGCCACTTATGAGGCGGGAGTCTGGGATATCAGGGACTCATCAGCTATCTAAATAGAAGAAAACTGCTTCTGTTGTAAGCTCTTATTTGTGCCCCTTTCCTCATCTCACTTCATTTGCCATAAGAAGTTGGGATTAAGCTATATATGCGATCTAGTTCAAATTTGCCCCCCTTGCTATGGCTTTTAACTTGGAAAAATGATGAGGCGTCTTTACCAAGAGCCATAATGAAAGATTGTTTAGCCTGTGATAAAGGTCTTGATATGCCATGGATATCATTTGTACAAACATCCTTTGTTGCCATGGATCTTCTCAAAGCATTTACTAATGCTGAAACATGTGCTACTCTGGGCAGGAAAAAGGTTCGGTTTTTATTGCTAACTCTCGCCTGGGAGAAAAGGTTAAGCACAGAAATATCAAAACCTCCATTTCAACTTCTCTCTCAGTGAACCATGACAATACCCTCAGCAATTATTTGTGTACTTGGAGAGGAAGGTGGGAGTGCTTGTTACTGTTCCACTTTTGGGCAGATACAATAACATTCCTACTTTGCTTTCCTTCAGGTTTTCAGCACAATATAGAATAGCTTGCTTGCCCATGTAATAATATTTTTAAATGGTCAATGCTTCATTTTACTTTTTTCTGTGTTTTTTATCAGAAATCTGCTCAAATGTTTTTAATGCCTTTTATTAAGTCCAGAAATTTGACAACTGTGCTCAATCATTACTCTTTCTGAAACAACTATATGATGATGAAACATGTTTTTATATAAGCCTATTTTTAAGGGCAGCTCTACGCTCTAGACACCCAATGCACCTTGAATAAACTGCTCTTTTTTAACTTATAAGGCAGGTTTTTAATACGGAAGGGTGAAAATCTGATTAATGTACTGTTTTAGTGTCCTAAAGCACATATCACTTCAAGTAGGCCTTCTAATGGATGTTATATGCAGGCTATTGTGAATCATTATAATTGTATATGTATGAGTAGTTTTAGGATTGGTCTCTGGTTTTATATTGCTTCATTGTTTATATTTCATACCTCTATGGCTGTCAAAAGCCAACCTGGTTGTCGTTCTGTGATTAGGTCACATAGGCAGGACACAACCAGGTTTTCCTATCCTCTCACTCTCTCGCTGTGTGCAACATAAACATAAGACCCTCAGATCAACTCATCTGTTCACTTTCTGGACATGCCGAAGGACTCTCAGAGGATTGCTGGTGCTGTGGTCTGCTGTGTACTTCAGAAGACTGCTATGCTGCACCTGGAAGGACTGCTCTGCTGCCTAAAGCCTGCCTTAAGCCTGCCTTGAACCCTCAGAGGCCTGCACTGCTGCTTGAGACCAGTTCCACTTCTTGAATGAAGGACTACAATAGTGACTCTAAGGACTAGTCGGCTGGCCTCCTGATTAGAGCCTCAGGGACAGAAAGCGCTCCAACCATCTTGAACCTGAACCGGAACCCAGTGAGTCCTACCCCCTCCCCAATTGATGCCCCTCCATTGCTGGACCCTTGGTGGTGGTGATAAAGGTGCCCAGATAACCAAAATCCAAAACTTGTGACTTAAAAATGGTTTAGCTAAAACTGCTATGGGGAACAGGAGGAGAAGAGGACCAACCTGCTTGTCTCTTGGCCCTTGGTACATTGCCGGCCGGCCTCACTTTGTAGCAGCTCCGGTTGCGTTCTTCTCCACAACAGCAAATCCCATTTAGAGTTTCTTCGCTCAAGGGATATCTGATCGTGTGGAACTCCTGTCAGCTACAGCATCCAGCTTCGTCCTGCTGGAAATTTTCAACTTAAAAAAAGTGACCAAATCCGAATGACGAAATCTTCACCGCAACTTCGTCCAGCAGCTCCCAAGCGATGACGCTCCCCACTGAGACACTGCCTGCAGCCTTGCTCCTCTGAACTCTACCTTCTCAGAACAGTCAAAATTTCTTCAAAGTACGCAGGTAAGCTCCAACCAGTCCCAATCCAATTCTTGCATCCATCTTGCGCTCCATCACAGTCTGTCATATATTTTTACTTTGACCCAGTCTGACATAACAAAAAATGGCCACGGTTTTCATTTTGATCTTTCAGGCTCTAAAATGTACCTTAAAATTAAAAAATTTATAACTCCGGTTATACCGATTGGGTTCTTGTCATTTTGGTTTAAAACTATTTATTAAAATGTACTCTATTTTTCTAAATTGGTGTGGGATTTTCTTTTGTTGTGTTTTCACTTTTTTACTGATTGCGTGCGGCATAATATTTTGCACATTGCCTCTTAGTTAAGATTGACTGCTTTTGTACCAAGCTACCAGAGGGTTCAGCACAGGTTAATGTAGTGACTTTTGTGGTTCACCCTAACAGGGACTGTGGCTGTTGCTTAGGCAGATTTAACACCCAACTCTACCAACAACCCAATTGCTCCCAACAATGACCTAATTTTCTGAGAATCTGTGTTGGCTTCTTCCAGCCATCTTTTGTTTTTTATATGCCAAGGAGCTGTGCTGTTGTTGCATGTTAGGTATGGTAAATGGTTTGTGTGTTTTGAGGGGTGTCTTCTATTGTGGGAGCTACAAGTGTATTTCTGCCATACCAACATTAATTAGTTGATTTCAACAATGGTATGGTGGGACAAACAATGGAGGACTGACAATTAGCCATGGACATGCTCCATCTTGACAGATGGTGGTCCCCAGGCAAATCTCTAAGGGGTATATTCACAAGAACGTGCGATAAACATAATAGCTTACCACAACTCCTCACATCGCAGTCCATCGCGGGAAAATAACCCCGTGTTAACGTGGCATTCACAACACGGCGATACTGTGTGATATTCGCACGATAACGCGGCAAATGTCCGCGAAACAACTAATGCGACGGCGAAAAAAATCCAAACCCTAACGCTAAAAAAGCTGCGATGCGCCCAATGGCGATGAAACAACCGTGATATCCAGCAGGAGGCCAGCAATACCCACGCGCCATGCGTGAAGATTCGCCATAAAAGCACCCAAAAAAGGACACCAACTAGTAAACGAACTGCGGAGCACCATGGAAGCACCTGGCCCGAGTGCTGAGGCCAACTCGAACCCCACAAGCACAACAGAGGACCAGCCCGGAACCCCGGGGTCGGGGAAGGGCAAGGAGAAGAGGAAGAGGAAGACGGTGTACCACACCGCAGGAAAAACGGATCCACCGCACGGTGTGTACAGAACACCACCAACAACTGTCCGTCACCACCACGGTGTCATTGTCAAGACAAATGGAAAAATGGCAGTCCAATGAGATGACTGCGTAGGACTGAACTAGCTGTGGGCACATCACCCATGAACAACGTACTCGCAACCCCACAAAGAAGCCCCACATCCATGTAGGAAAGAGGCCTGTGTGAAAAGATGTCAAAGTCGGCAGCAGGCCTGAAGGTGTGTCCACCATCACATGTGATAACAGCACCTACCGTCGCATACCTACCCACACCCACCTGGGCGGACACAGACTGTCCAGAACTATCACAGTGACCCACATGCCAAGTAATCGGACCCCATACCCACAATGGTGACGTCACGGAGCTGCACAGGTCTACCAGCAACTATCCCAAACCACCAAGTCTGGCGCACAGAGGTGGACCTGCCAATAGGGACTCACCCCTAAATGAAATGCGTCATCCAGTCCCACCCTGTGTACGGACAATGCCCAATGAGGCACACGAATTGCCATCGTACCCAACACCCATCACAGTTGAACACAAGTGTGGCAGCGCAGACTTTATTGGCATGTGCGTGGAACTACGGGCAATACAAGGGCCACAACATGCAGACCAAGGCATCAAACAATCACAGGCAGCATAGGAATGCAGCCATGTCCACTGTTGGTGTGGCAAATGTGGACTCATCACCAGAATGCAACAAGGTGTTGGGACCTGTGCCATGGGTTACCATCAGTCGTGGCTGCTGGAACGTCGTTAGTCGTCCTCGAAAGCGAGCACAGCTTCCTGTGCAATCAGTTCCAGGAGTACGTCGTTGTCGAGCTCAAGGAACACGAGGGCGAGCCAATCCATCAACTGGTCCGGACAGATGAGCTCCGTCCACGCCGTCTCACCAATCCGCAGAACATCCCAAAAGGGGGGCACCTCAATGTGGTCACTGCACACGAGGAATCGTGCAAACTCCCATGTCCAACTGCCAGCACATATGCCAAACATCCAGGCATCCCATGAACGGGAATCACGGTTACACTCATGGTGTTGGGCCAACAGGGGGCGCACACACAAGTCATAATCCAGTTCAGCCACCGTTGCATTGGATAGGCAGACATCCATGGGCCACTCGAATATGCATGTTCGACAGTGGAACCAGGGCTGGACGCAGGTGACGTACGCAAGACGGAAGCTCAGACGGTAATGGATGCGCAACACTGCAAGTGGCAGGGCCCCCAACATTTGCAGCATTCGGGCTCGGTACAGTCCCACGTGACTGGGAATGTGCATGTGCCCACGATGTTCGGCCAATGCGGTGGTGGCACTCGCAGAACCGCCACTCCTCTGACCTGCGGCAGTCATGGGGATGAAAAGCCACAGCTCGGAGCAATGAGTCGTATGGGCGTGCGACGTTAGGACGTATGTGTTGTTGTGTACGTAAGTGTGAAGGCCATTCCATGCAAGAGTACCCCGGGCAAGGGCCTCTGTGTGTGGGGTGTGTATACGTTGGTCCTTCATCATCGCTGTGTGAAGTGTGGGAGTCGTCGCCATCTGCTATGATATCACTCACAGGGGGTTTCTACAGCATGCTGTGTCCAAGGTCGGAGGTGCAGATGCCCGTCCGCCTCCTGTGTGGAGACAATGGAGCTTTCATCCCTGATGTCACTCTGACCACTGCTTGCAATGTGGAAATGTGATGTGGTCTACACGCTGCAATTGAGGCTAGGCCTTAGGCCCATGGTGCACTAAGAACGATACACACGGCAGTTGGCATGCATGAGCCAAGAGCCAGAGCGGACTTGCGCACCTTGTACATTCCCACGTGCGCCCTCTGGCTGCATGCAACATTGCACATCGCGGCCCGTGTTGCGCAGACACTGCAACAGAGGCACACGCATATGTACATTTCCTGCCCAGCCCAGGACCACGCCCAGATCCCGGAGATGATACTTCACACCCCCTACGCTGGACGTGCGTATGCAAGCCCAGCCCACTCCATATATGTATAAAGGGTGGGACGACAGAGCTACATGGACCAGATCCTCAACAATACCCGAGGGGACAATGCTGTGCCCGCCTGCCATGTCACGTGACGCAATCATGAAGGAACCATGACTTGCGGGGCACAGAGCTGAACTGCGTGCGGCACGGCCCGCGCGACAGGGGACGGTGACTTTTGTCGCACTGGGTTAGTGGCACACAGAGCACGTCGGCCGGCACGGGCATGCCGCCAGGGGTCGGTGACTCACGGGGCACTGAGGTAGGGCCACCTGATGTGCCGAGCGGGTGCGCAGCCTGCAATGATGCCCCGTCCTGGCTGTCCGGGCTGGTGAGGGTTGGTGTGAGCCCTGCTGGACTGCAGTGTAGGCCGGAGCCTGCGTGCGACGTGGGCCTACCGCCACGTGGCGTTGCCTCAAGGTTCACGGAGTTAGTGGCACCTATGATGCTGAGCAGGTGTGCAGCCAGCGTTGATGACGTGTGCACTGTTATGGACTCTCCCATTCTGAACTCAAGGCCCAGATCCAGGTGTGTGACCTAGTGGCCCACGGGGTGGGTCCGTGTGATGTGGAGTCTGCCAAGGTCGCGTGTCACGGGCTCGGAGCATGCACCGGCACGTGGTTGGAGACACACCGGTGGCGGAAGGTGAGCAGTGAGGCCTGGGGGCGCATGGGCGGACAATGTCCAATGGGCGGCGGGAGGGGCTGGGGTGCAGCAGCATGTGTGCGCAGGGGCAGGCGTGCAATGTTGCCGTGTGCAATGTATGTACTCTGCCATCATTACATCTGGACTCCATTGCAGATGAAAGGACATGTTGGACTGCAGTGGATACCGGCACGTGGTTGGAGACACACCGGTGGCAGCAGGTGGGCTGTGGGGCATGGGTGCGCAGGGGCGGCTGTCTCCCGCCCTCTCATCCTCTCGCTGTCTCTCTCTCCCTCTCTCTCCCTCTCTCTCCCTCCCTCTCTCACCCTTTCTTTCTCGCTCTCTCTCTCTCTCCCTCTCTCTCTCTCTCTCTCCCTCTCTCTCCCTCCCTCTCTCTCACCCTTTCTTTCTCGCTCTCTCTCTCCCTCTCTCTCTCTCTCTCTCTCCCTCTCTCTCTCTCCCTCCCTCTCTCTCACCTTTTCTTTCTTGCTCTCTCTCTCCCTCTCTCTCTCTCTCCCTCTCTCTCCCTCCCTCTCTCTCACCCTTTCTTTCTCGCTCTCTCTCTCCCTCTCTCTCTCTCTCCCTCTCTCTCTCCCTTTCTTTCTCCCTCTCTCTCTCCCTCTCTCTCCCTCTCTCTCTCTGTCCTTTGATGAGCGCATGACACACGTTCTCATCTCGGATTTTGTCTTGCAGGCTGTGGCTTCCAGATTGTCTGGAGTGGATCCGCAAGGACTAGTCCAATTTGTTGTTTTGTGTTGTGTATTAATACAGTTTTGTTATGGGAATTTCACAGTTGAATGTTTGATTCTCCTTATTCTGACCACACATGTGTGTTTGTTGTTGTATGTGTGCGACATCAGGGTCTTTCTTATCTCGTGATTTTGTGAAGTTGCTGTGGCATATCTTTGTCCAGGGTGGGTGGGACGAGGGAGGGCCCAGGGGTGTGGGGGGGTCCTGGGGGTGGTGGCGGTGGGTGTTGTGGGCCTCTGGGGTCTCCGAGCTGCATGAGCAGTGGCTCCATGGCATCTGTTGTTCTTCAGGTGTGGCTGTGGGCTGGCTCCCTTTTGTGGTGCAGGTAGTCGTCCTGCTTAACACCAGCAGAGAGCAGGTGTAAAATCGCTGCTGCTAGTGCAGCTTATCGCCTGTTTTTGGTTCGCATCGCGGATCTGGCTGTTCGTTGTGAATGTCGCGATGTGGTGTTTTCGTGTGTTTTCGCGCGGGTACGCCTACTCTGCATCTCATTAGCGTTAGTTGGCGGTGTCAACCGTGGCAATGTTTTTTGCGGGAGCTATCGCTGGATATGTGGCGATGTGGACAGTTAGCACCAGCTTGCAAATGGGGCGATAATTATATCGCCACTTTTGCTGCCCTAAAGTGCTGGTAACTCGGCGATAAGTCCTTGTGAATATGCCCCTAAATTTGTCGGGGAGAAATCTGTCATCCTGACAGAGGGATCAGTCCCTGTGTGATGGAAAAATGACAGTCTGTCTGCCAAACTCTTAATCAGGCCCCATGTCTAAAGGTAAACCCTCTGACCAGGGCAACCTGCTTTTTGTATTCAACCTCTGCTCCATCATAGTCAGGCTAAAATTCGCCTAGGGCTAGACCACCACATAGTGTTTGACGTTTTCTACGCATTTTCCACCTTAATGTTTTGAAAGTCCATATCTGCAGTTCCCCTTGTGATGATCTTGTTGTCTTTTTGCTCATTACATTTTTCTAATTCGGTTTGAAAATGTTGTGTTCTGTTTAAACTTTGCACACATTTCTCTGGAGGTTTCCTACTGCTTGTGCCTTAGCTACTAGGGGCTGAGCAGAAATGATGTTAGAACTGTTTTAATTTATTGAGTTGGTAGAGGTGCCCTGTCTCCCAAAATGATAACCCCATTATGTGTGTGATGTTTGGGCGTACAAAGACGTTGGAGAGCTTCAGGTGGTTGAAAATACATTTTTGTGTAGACTCCTTGTTGTTCCAACCAGCACTCCATCGTTTACAGTTCATGAGGAGGTTGGACTAGGGTATATCACCGACTCACCCTCATCATGCGATGGTTTAGAATTTGGTCCAGCCCTGCCCTGAATCTAAACCAACTTATGATTGAGGACTGCAGATCACTCGTGGGTGCACTGCATAGCCCTTGGCCTGGGTATATTAAGGATAGTTTGGAGATTGTGGGTTGTACAGAATTGTTCACAAATCCTAGACTATTATGGCCAAGAGAGATGCAGGATTTAAAAAACATATTTTTTTTATCTAGTTGGCAATGTGAAAGAGAGGAAAGGCAATTTTCTAAACCCACTCTGAAACCATACATTTTGTTGAAAATATGTTCTTGGGGGAACCTTATTTGTCAATTGTAAATAACGCTCATCATCGTTTTCTACTGAAAAGGTTCAGGCTTAATATATAATCACTGGTTTTTAGTTGTTCCAAAACGATTTCACAAGTTGGAAAATTCAAAGCTGTGTTCTTGTGACAATTTTTCAGAGCAGGACATTAAGCATTTCATATTTGTTTGTGATATTTCCTGCATACCAAGGCACAGATTAATTCTCCTACTGGTAGGAAACAATCATTTTGCACAAGCTAAGATCCAGCTTTGCTGTATTTGCATTATTTGCTTTATTCCCCCTTGGTGTGTTTTGGGGTTGCAAGTTTCCTGTACCGTGCCCTTAGACTTAGGAAAATGTTTTTTAATGACTAGAGGGTTTTTAATTAATCAAGCTGCCAGCTTTATTGTTTTAATGTTTGTACTGTGATATTTTATTATATTTTTATGGATAGCCCTACAAAGGGTCAGAACAGGTGATGGCTCAGTGATTGCACTTTGTGTTTTTAGTACTGTAATGACGTACTTGCACTTTATATAAATGTTTTTACTGTAGTTTATGTTTTAGTGAAATATTGCAAAAATAAAATTCTAATGAAGTCTTATAATGAAAATGTAATTGATACGATCAGATTGATGGTTCTTAGGTGGCCCGAATACTTCCTACTAACATAACGGACAAAAATTTGAGGGTTTTTTTTGTCAGGTTTTTGCTGGGCGAGCCCCCTATACAGTTTAATGTGACCACCATTTTTAGCTGAGTTTTAAATTCAGATTTGCACATTGTAATATGAAACGTTAGTATATATGCAAGTAATGAACACAAAACTGTTTTTTTTTATTCTATATTATGTCTGTGTTTATTAATTACTGTTTGTATATTATGTTACTGAACGTTTGTATGTACAGGTGTAAAGCATACATACCAAATTTTATTTGATGTTATATTGGTGCTTTTACACCTGCTTTTATGGTCTTTATTGGCCAAATAAAGAGTTATTGAACTGAACTGATAACCCCATTCTGACAGTAATGCATTGTTCTCTGATTTGGGGCACATGACCTCTTCAGTCCTTATTTTTTATCCTCTGTTTTTGCTCACCCATGTCAAATGCATTTATTCCTGAAATTCTAATTGTTCACATAGGGTTTTTAATAAACCAAGGTATGAATGTATTATTATGTATTATTTTAAATTGGAGCGCCATGGAGCGCCTGGACTTGGAAGCCATAGGGTGTTCTTCAAACCCAGTTTATATCTACCTGAGAAAGACAGTACCTACCTATTAATGATATGGGTCAGTGAACAAAGAAATCTGGTCTGCCACTTTTTTTCTATACAATGAATACAATTGCCATTCTTTGGTCTTAGTGTGTGCCAGTAAAGTGTAGATACCTCTTTTTACAGATAGGTTTCTGAGACGGACTGAATGCCATAATGGTCGCCGCAGTTTGGTATAATTGTTAGTGCACCTTTGAGCTCTTTAGAATGTGTCAAACTCGAGTGCTTGGAGGATCAGTGTATTAATGGTAGTGATGGCGGGCAGAGTCTGGCATGAATGATTGTGTGAGCAAGAGGCTGATCAGTTCGGAGTCTGCCAGTGAGTAATAATCTATGCTAAAGAAGAGAAAAGTGTGGGGAACGAATCTCTGTACCCACTCTATTTAGAGACGTTCTGGCCATGAAAGCCAGATAAGGTGGCAAGAGAGGTCTGTTGCTTTGCTGTAGTTCTGCAAAAATGTAAATGAAATTGTGAAGGTAGGACAGAACCCCTTGATTACTAAAGGGTTAGAAGGATCAGAACTATGCTGACTCGAGTCACTAGCAGGCGTATTCTCCATGGCCACCATGATAATTGGCCATCGCTGAAACCTACAAAACCCAGATAGGTATGGTTCTGATGAAACTCTTTGGGCTCCAGACTAGACAGTCAGTGGACCAGCATAAAAGGACCTTTAACCCATGTGTGAATATTATTTAGGGTGTGCATTGTTCCTTCACCCTAAGAGGTGTGTATCCTCAGTCCACCATCATTCCTACACCCTTCAGTCTCTATTTGAAACCACATGGAGTTATCCTCGGTAATTCAGAAATCTTATATGATCAATACACCAATGACGCACATTTATACTGTGAGATCTCTTCTCCCAACAATATTGCTCCCCTCTATAAAACCATGGAGATTGTACAAAAATGGATGACTTCCTATTACCTGAAACTCAATACTCAAAATACTGAGTTCTCGCTAAACCTGCCTAATTCCAATGTACCTGTGCAGTCATAGATTTAAGGCACTGACCCATGTAACATCCTGGACAGTAATCTCAATATCTTGGGAATGCAGAATTGTTGGGTTTTATCTATGATAACAGACTTAACGTCCAATCTCACAATATTGCCTCGACAGGAAGCTCAAATTATCTAGTTTGCTTGCTCTGGGTTATTATTAATGAATAAAACCTTCGAATCTTAGGCAACCCTCATTCTCTCCAGACTTGATTATGACAACGCACTACTCACAGGCTTACCAAATGTGCATCTTGCTTCTCTTGGGGCTGTGCTGCATCCTGCCACTCACTTCGTTAAGGGATGCAAAAATGTGACTGCATAATGCCTGCGCTTTTAACACTACAAAGGCTTCTCCTAAGCAGAGCACAATTCAAGTAATGCATCTCTCACAGTGTTCTAAACACTGCTGTCCTGTTCTGGATTGGTTTCTCTTCACAACACTGGCAAGCATAACACTCTGCATAAAAGACAGCACCTGGCATCAGGCTATTAACTCATCTTTATTAATTTCTCAGCTTTTTTACAGGGCCTACTGATGTGGAGCTACTCTCCACACGTCCTATTCTCTCTGCTTCCCTCAATGTAGTGAGAGGGAAAACTAGTACTTCCTGTCTCCACCCAGGAAGTTCCTGGCATCTCACTTCTGTCTGGATTAGCTAGACCGCTGACCTACTTATATAACAATGTCCTTTCCTGGAGGACATGACAACTGCTACTCCCAATTTTTTCCCGAAAAACTGACTATCTCTGATAACCAACGTTTATAGATATAGATTATAGATTCTCCTCTCATTGAGCCTCCAGCTTTCAAAAAGGGTCTGTGTTTCAATCTCTTTCTGGCAGAGCCACAAGCCTTTGGAACTCAATTTAAATGGCTCTGCTCTGCATAATACATCTTGTCTTGTAATGTTATGTTTAAAAAGAATCTGAAATCTCTGCTGTTTCAAACCATCTCCAATCTTTTCCTTAATATAATGGAGTCTTCAGTCTTTAATGCACTGGATACCTCGAGCTTCCACAATGATCCTTCTGGATGTGTTTCCTACGGACTTGCACTGCCCTACATCCTCCTAATTTCTCTCTTGCCTTTCCATACATTTTTAGGTACACCCCTTTTCTGCATCTTCTCTTTACCCAATTACATATGTAGTTCTCTCCTTCTACCCTAACTTCCCTCCTTGCTTTATTCCACTTGCCCGAGCTTGCCTAATTGTTTACCTTTCCTCCTACATCTCACCCCCTAATTTAAGTATGTTACACTCCACTAATTGTTCTTCTTGTGTCACGATCAGTCCAGTGGATGATTCCATCTATTGCTGGATGCATGCTTCATAGACACATACCCATTGTGACTGTATCATAAATGCCATTATCACAGTCGGTAATTTTCAAGTTCTACCTTTCAACCTTGTTTTTAGGTCGAGCCTAGTGGCAGCGCGCATGCGCTGCATGCTCTGCGAGGCATGCAGTAGTTGAGTATGCTGTGTAAGCTTCGCCCACTCTCGGCCCATACTTCTCCTTGGCTGGTGTCATTGTCCTTGGTAAATGCTGGCTTCCAATTCATTATGAGGCTTGCTAGTCCCTCCTTGTCACCGCCTTGTCGCCATTTGTTACCGCCCATGACGACTGGATCTTTTACTTGGCTCCGTACACGGTCGGCTTTATCTAGGGGGTGAGCACTATTTTGTTTATGGGCACTAATGGGGACAATGGCGGATGCTATTTTATTGTATTTGTATCTTGAGCTTGGTGCCCGCTTTAAGGACACTGTGCTCAGTTTATTTATTTATTTAACTTTTATGTTGAGCGCGGCGTCCACTTCTGGGACACCGCGCTCTGTTTATTTTTTTTTAACTTTCATAATGAGCGCTGTGCCCGCTTCAGGGACACTGCGCTCAGTGTTAAAGTAAAAAAAAAAAAAAGAAACCGAGCGTGGTGTCCTTGAAGCGGCGCCGCCCTCAGTTTTAAACTTAAGCAAGCATTTGCAATGCAATAGGTCTCGCATTTACGCGAGTTTAAGCTATTGGCATTGTAAATGACAATGCCTTTTATATGTGTTTAAAAAACAAAAATAATAGGCATTGTCATTTACAATGCCAATAGCTTAAACTTGCATAAATGCGAGAACTATTGCATTGCAAATGCTTGTTATATAAAGTACTCTAACACCCTTGGGCCATGTTCTCGCTGCATAAAGCTCCATAAATAAGTGTATTCGCAAGACAGAGGATGTTTAATTTGCTTCCTAACTACACATGTCATCATTCCACACAGCTTGTTTTTGCATATGTTCATGCACTGCATCTTTGCAGTCTTGTAGACAAACGTATCTTTAATTGCCAGTTGTAGACAGCACTGTATTCAATACTTCAAGAAATACAGATACAGAGAGTGGGCTTTAGGACAGTTTCTTGCTCAAGAGTGGATGGCTAACTCAATAAGTATCTCCTTAATCAATGACTTTCAAGACTATTCTTATGTTTTCCCCTCTTGGAGCATTTCTTCTTTACCAATCTTTCTGATTGCATGAGTTGCACCCTTTCTCTATTTTCACTGCTGACGTGCAGGAACTATTCTTTAAATTTTACTGTTAGCACTCAATAGGTGTCATGCACTCACCCAGTCCCATTGGCAGAGACAATACTGGAGCCGATGCTGGACCTCCTATCCCACCCAAAGACAATACAAGTCAAGGAACCAAATTCACACTGTCCTCCTGGGGGGAGAGGGGTTGGGATAAAATAAGAAAAGAGAGGCTTGAGGTACTGGAACTGCTCAGCGGCTGTGTGACACTACGTAACAGGAATTGTCACTTCTGAGACCTTCTACGTTTGTGATGTAGATGCGCACTGGACCAGAACCTCTTACTTTGCCATGACACAATGCACTGGAAATAACAAGAGGAGGCAGTTACCATCCTTACTCTAAAACGCCTTCACATACAATGAACATGAATTAACTTTAGTGACACAAACTTGCAAGTTTTATCAGCAGCTCAGCATAAGAGCAGAAATATCAAAATCATAGATTGGAGTGTGACACTCCAGGGAATAAACTTGAAATGCAGATTGGAGTTTTTGGCACTCCCAGAGATAAACTCAAAGCAGAGGTGGGAGTGACTTGCACTCCTAAGAATACACTAGAAGCAAAAGTTGGAGTGGCTTGCATTCCTAGGGATACAATCAGAACTCAAGGTGGAGTACAATGTTGATGCATATATTAAAAACTCTGAAGTGCTTTTTCTTGGCACTACTATTCATCAGAGAAACACAGGACTAAAGCCTTTAATCCATAAGCGGTGACAGTTCTTTCATCAAGGTTGTAGGTAAGGTCTGGAATATAAACACACAAGAAGCATTTGAGTAATTCACAGTGAGGAAGAGTCAATAGTCTTTTACACTGACGCCAGGAGGAGGTGCAAAATATTGTGGCGTGAAAAGCCGAGAGACAGAGGAGCGGAGGGTTTCAGGGGCAGCGGGAGCCACCATAACAGCCGTTCGTCACTGCTATTTGTTACTTCTGTTGCCACCACATTATTGCATTGCTTGGACCTGCACGATGTTCAAGGGTCCAAGCTAGGCCCCCAGGTGAGGAGGCAAGGTGAGTCTGTGGCCAGCGGCAAGGCGGTGAGTCTGGGCAGACTTTAACAGTGTGCTCAGCTCCTCTGCTTCTGTAGCGCCCGCTTAGCACACCTACACCCCTCCTGTGACCCTCAAGCATGTGGTGTGCTCACGGATTACAGGGGGGGCGGCATTCATAAGGTGACCCAGCCTTCTGCCTATATTGCCCCTACAACACCGTGATAAATATTCCGATTCAGCCAGGAGGCTAAACCAGCCCAAGTCGGTCCTGGACAGAATAAAACAAACTATAATTAAAACAAACAAACAAGGAAATAAAGAAACGGTGAAATGGTGAAACATTAAAACAAACATTTAAACAAGAAGTAAATATAGCAACATATATCGACACCAGGGCGTTCAGCCTAATCAAAATAACATTGGAACTTTATTTGAACTCTAGGTAGTGATTACTAAGCGTGGCCTAGGTCCCACAATAGTGGTTAAGCCCTGAGGCCCGCAGAAGCGGCCCGCTTAGGGTGGGTGCGGCTTGCGGCCCAGATGAGCTCCCCCCGTGCCACACTTCACCTGGTAGCATAATCGCAAGCAGTGCTCGGCGCACAACGATTCAGAGAGCAGACCCAGAAAAGACCACTAGCTGTGTGCTCGTGCCCCTCCACTGCTACACAACCCTCAGGAAGAGTGGCGGTGCAGTTAGGGAATTAAGTCAACTCAGCCAATTCTGTCACTGGTGGCCATCAAGGAAAAAACTCATAAATTATAACAACATCAAATTGAAGATGCCAAGATGGAAGCATCCAATGCGTAAAAGTGCGATGGTGCATGATCCGGCACAGTTGCCCTCACACCTTGTTCCACCTTACATCTCCTGGCATTAAGGCCGCAGCCCAGATGGAGTTAAGTTGGGGCTCCAGCCCCCACTCGTTCCAGGAACCGCCTTCTGCAAAGTACAAAATTAGACGATTCCTTCATAGTGAAACGGAAGTGGACCCAGACTCTGTGCAAGAGGTGACTCGAGATGGGACTACACAGTGCAACAACCCAAATGGCTTGGGGCTTCCACACAGTCAAACCAGTGGTCTAAGCAGCAGCCCTCACTATGCCAATCAACTCTCAAGCTATGAAGCATCGATCATGGGGGAAACAAGTATACTTAGATCTCAATCATGCCTCAGCTTAAGAGCAGGCAATCCAATAACAGAGCCAATTACAGAGCCAGCATCACAATCACAGACGCCAACGAAAGCTCTTGTTAATTGGCATGACTGCATGAATGGAGAGCTGACAGCCACTAGCCTTACGCCTTCCATCATTTTACCTTCCATCATGGACTCATCAGGAGCTGAACAGAACCTAAACAGAAGCACTGTTGCTGCCCAAGATTATTGAGCACTAGAGTGGATCCCAGAGTTGATGAGTCCACCGCTCAACACAGCATAATAGTGAAACACTAACAAACATTAATAATACTCTAATTTTGCCTGGAAGGGAGAGCTTCACTGATCAGTAATTGGGATATCTGTCAGATTGATTCCTCTCCCATATAGAGGCCCAGATAACTTACACATTTGGGCAAACCCCATCAGTGGGGCAGGGACTAGTAGAAAAAGATTCCTTGTCTGCCCTGGACACATTGTCCACACCCAATACACAAGCGCTGGTGGCAATAAGAGCCTCACAGGACACCATAGCCAGGGCCCTTCTCTGGCAGTCACATGAAATGAAATAAATACTAGACCTGATACAGTCATTGGCAACTCACCTGGTGGAAATTGGGTTTAAGCGAAACCACCTGGAGTCCCAAATAAAAGCTGCTGAGAAGGACAAACCCTGCCCATGCTCTCCAATCAACAACAAGCTAAGTTCTCTACCAGAGGCACTAGGAGCACTAGTGGGCCCAATGAAGGCGAATTCTATGAGAACAGAGCCACAGGCTGAGCCATTAAGTGCTTACTTGGCTGAGGTTCGTAGTCCAATCAACCCCGGGTCTGATACAGCAGCAACCATCCCAAAACCCATGATGCAACTATGAGATACACCAGAGCAGTAATCTGCAGTCCGTTAGCTACAAACCTGATAGAATGTCAGGGGGAGCCAAAGAGGAGAGGCTCCCAATCTTCAACAGAGCCGGTAGACATAAAAGGGCCACACGAGGACTCCATCAATATGTTAGCCCTCAAGTCCCTACCAACATCTAGTCTATCAAGGAAGGCAAAAAATGCTTAAAAAACAGCCAAAGAACCAATGCTGATTAAAAAGAATGTTGATAATGCACAAACCACCTAAAATCACTGATGTACAGGCGGACCTGAACCCAGTTAAACTTTTTCCATTTTTTACTCCACTGACCAAGTCCAAAACTCAGCCTCCAACCTCCAGCGATACACTCCCCAATGTAACTCCAACATTGCACAAGGCTAGGGGGGCAAATCACCTGCTGAACAGGGGAGCCCCAGGGCTTGCTGGTCAGATGGCCTCAAAAAGTATCTGACACATGGACTTCTTGGTGGGTACAGAAGCCAGACACAGGTCTTTCCCACAACACATGGAGGAAAAATGATCAGAGCGGTGGGGCCCACAGGAACACAAAGAAGTATTGGATAAAAGCACACAATCAGATCGGAAGCACCCACAAACGTGGATAGATTACAACTTAGGGGGTGATTTTAGGTGCCCTCCAAATGGTAGGAAGGCAGTTGAGCCCTTGTGGACAGGTAGTGAGAGACCACCACCACCGCAAAGAATTTAGGGCTACAACTGGACACTACTAGCCAAGATGTTCTATTCAGTCATCCACAGGGGCACGAGCATAAAGGTCCCATTTTCAACAGCAATCTAGTCCATTCGGAGCTGACCAGTAGAGGACCCTCCATCACTCACCCTAATGAGCACAGCTCACCCAGAACTGCTTTTCATCCCTGATACATTCCAAAAGGCCCCATGGATACCTTCAATAGAGGTAATCTGTTACTGCTGTTTAATCATATCCCCGCGTTAAAGCACATAACTTCAGAGGACCTTGACTGGGTGAGGTTTGACCCGCTACTCTCAAACTCAATTGGGGAAGTAACGATGTCAGTATTGAAGAGAGAGACCAAAAGAGATGCAGTGTGGGCTGAAAGAGCTATTTTTGAGGAATGGGACTGTTAGAAATGAGGTTTCTGGTTGGCTAGGGTATGCACCTAAGCCAGGCAGATTACACCATTCTAGTCAGGGAAAGGGAGTTACACACACAAGATAACCCATGCTCACCCCCTTGGTAGCTTGGCAGAGCAGTCAGGCTTAACCCAGAGGCAATGTGTAAAGCCTTTGTGCAACACACATCCACATCAGTTATACACTAGGCACACCACAAAAGAGACTCCACAAAAGGTTATATAAAAAGTACCTTTGTATTATACCTAAAACCACATTAGACTAAGGATCACATAAATCATGGTGCCACTAGGCACTTGTCATAAGAATGCATATAAAACACATAGACCACAACCACATAAATAACTTTGCCAACTAGGCAATTGTCATGATATCATGTAGATATAGAAATAATAAAAATACATATATATGGCCCCTGTCACAAGATTATCATTACTGTGCACCCTCAGTGTACATATGGTGCAGTCTCTAAGAATAACAGTACCTGTTATCCTGACAATACAGGAGACCACAGTAGGGCATAAAATGCAGTAGTAAGGGTACACATCAAAAACTAATTACATCAGGGCAGGAGATGTAGGTGAATGTCATAATCCACATGAATTACCTGTGTGCCCTTTAAACATGAGGCCACAGCGCCCCTGCACTGTTTCTACAATGTATACAGCAAAAAAGTAGCATGAGCAGGATTGGGACCTCCGTCGAGGATTACCACCCCGTCCTGCTCTTTTATGCCGCAGGGGCCCGTCCTGGGCTCGCCTCGCAATGGCCACCAGTGTGAGGTAATGCACTCAAAAGGCATGGGAGCAGCAGCTGCCCACAATCGTGCGGTGCAGCTGCAGGTGATGACTCGAGAACTCGCACAAGACCTCTCCCGGTCTCCAGCGCCCAACCTCAACAGTGCCTGCCACCTGTGAGGCAGCTGCCCGTGATTACACAGAGGGGCAGCTGCTGCAGGGTAACACGGCCGCAGCCGGTGAGGAGGCCTCGCTGGGTCCCCCCTTCCTTATCATCAACCAGTCTCACACGCAATCAGAGCGAGTCGGAGTCATTGGACCCCACGGAGTCGAACAGCACAGCCTCAGGAGTCTCCTGCTTCATGGGTTTAGGTCTTGGTGGAGCAGAGGCGTGTCTCCTGGCTCCCAGGGGTGGGAAACAAGCAGCGCCGGTCAGTAAGGTGCTGGATCATCAGGCTGGGCGACTGGTGCGGTGAGGGCTTGGCTCCTCCTCCATCACATGGGGACCACCATGCACCTCCCTGCAGCAGGCACTCCTCTTAGCACTTTCTGGTGGTTCCTGCGGCAATGGCGGAACTCCTGCAGATGCGTTATTTGCCCGGCAACGCTGGGAGCTTTTCTTCACACTGGCTCAGGCTGGCTCCCCTGACGAGCGGCAGCACTGAACGGAGGGATCTGCTCTGCCCTCAGCCTCTCTGCAGAGGCTCTCTTCATGATTCCACTTGAGCGCTTACCATGTGCTTCCTTTGGTTTTCTTTCTCCACTGCCATGTGGGGATAGTGCAGCTTTGCACACGCTCTGGCTAGCCAGTGATAGGACTGGCAAATCTCTCCCTCACTGTGCTGGAAAGCCAATACAAGCTTTCCACATGCACTTTGCTTTAAAATCAAAAGAAGAGAAGATCACCATGCACTTCCTGCAGGCCAAAAGCACCTCACATACTCTAGGCTGGAAACCCCAGTGTCTTTTTACTAAAAGGGTGAAGAACAGTGCTGCCCTTCCCATGCTCCAGGCAGATGCAGCCACTGCAGGCAGTCCTACCCGCACATCAGGGGCAGCGCTCCTCACACAGCTTTTCTAGCTCTCCTCCAGGCAGGTCCTTTTTACATATAGCACAGATCTTTCCCGATGTCTTTTGTATCCTTGAGACTTTCAACAGGAGGCCAGCACACACAAGCCCTTGGAGATTTCCTTCCCAAGCAGGATACCACAGCAGGGCAAAAAGGGTCAGTCCTTTTCCTCCACCACAGACAGAAGCAGCAAGTGCAGGCCAACCCACCGCTCACTCAGAAAAGGCAGCACTCTTCACAAAGTCCTTCCACTCTTCTTCTTGGCAGGGTCCTCTTGTTCCTGGAAGTAATATAAAGTCCTGGTGTTTTAGGTCCAATACTTATACCCCATTTTGTTATTGTTCTCTTTGCTGTGAGGGTCTCTGAACCCAGTCCAAACCAGTCCTGTCCTCCCTACTGCAGCATGACCACAGGGGGCATAGACAGCATTGTGAAAAACGAGACACAGCCTATTCAGGTTCAAGCAAAACTCCTCCCACCACTCTAAATGCAGACCAGGTCTACTCAGCCCTGCGATGCGTCACCCAGGCAAGGCAGGACACACCTCAACCCCCCTAGTGAATGTCTAGAGCATGGGTACTTGTAAACATTTTCCCAGGGGCCACAAAGTTTGGTCTGTGATGTGACCAAGGGCTGCATTGATGCCAGCAGGTATGCTGGGGAGGCAGAGGGGGCCTGTGGTAAGTTGGGTGTATGAGAAGCAAACCATATACATCAAGGGGGAGATTTACCATTTTTTCACGTAGCACACTGCAGCAGCGTCAAATGCTGCACTGCGCTGCATGAAGAGGAGAGTGGAGGAGAGCACCCAATTTACTAAAATAAGGCACACTCCTCCCCTTTCCTTTGCGCTGGCGCTGAAATCAGCTGCCGTGCGCCACGTAGACACCTTTGCGCCAAGGTGCAAGGGTGTCTCTGTGAGTCTAGCATAGGTTTTGTACTGGAAGGGAATCCTTCCAGTACAAATTACCATGCTTGGAGTAACTTTATCCCTTTTCCCTCTTTGTATGTGTGCTGTACAGAGTGGCACACATGCAAAGTCAGAAAAGGAAGGAGAAATGAAAGCATTTCTCCTTCCTTGTGCCTACTTTGAAAGGGTGCAGTTTTCTCATGCTAAACCCTGTTTACTTTGTTTAGTAAATTGGGTTTAGCATGAGAAACCTTGGGTGGTTGCATGGGAACGCCCATGGAATGCCCCCTTGGCGCTAAGTCGTGCAAAGCAGAGATTTGCACTGCTTTGCATTACTTTCCTGTTATTTCAGCACTGGAAAGTAAATTGGAAAAAAAGAATTTGCTCCGATTTGCGTCACTTTTGTGACACAAAAATGGCGCAAAATCTTAGTAAATCTCCCCCTAGTGTCTGAATTGCATAATGTGAAACCAGAAACTTGGGATTAATCCTGGTTTCTCCACTTACCCAATCTGTGTGATCCTAGGCAACTGTTTTATTTTACTTACCCTCCTATTTCTTCCTAACCACATATGAGGACCACGAAATACATGACTTCAGGATGTGTGTACTACAATAACTTTTCCTGTGCTTGATTTAATAATCTATAATAAAATACACTTTATGGATTCTGTTCAGACATTATACTTTTACACTTTTGCAGCAAGATGTCTTTAAAAATGAAGGTGTTTCTAAAGATAAGTAGTGCAGGCATCCCAAGTTATTTCCTTCTTTAACTTCAATTAACCTTAAATACATGCATACCAGTTCATTTAACATATCTTTAATCTTAGTGCTGGGTTGTGTTAACCAGGGGGCTGCATGTAAATCTCAGGTGGGCCGCATGCGTCCCCCGGGCTGTACTTTGAGTATCATTGGTCTAGAGTGAATGCACATCCCAGATCCTGCCACTGAAACTCCAGACCCTGAATACACAAACAGCCAGAGGCACACAGGATGGTAGAGTAAGAAAATGCCCATTTTCTAAAAGACAGATCACGGCATCAGTTTGCACGCAATTACCTAGCTATAAACGAAACGAGTATAAGGAAAGGAGTGCATTCTATCATCTTTCTTTTGCACTTTCTAAAAGTGGCATTTTCAAACACAGAATTTAAAAACCACCTTCACCAAAAGGTGTGTTAATAAATTCTGAGTTCAGAGAGCCTAAACTTCATTTTTCCATCTTGTCCCTATGGAAAGTTGCACATGAAAAATGTTACAGTGCAACCCCAATGAAAAGCCTATTGGACAGATAGCCTTTCAATAGCGAAAACCAAAGTGCACAGTAATCAGGACATGTCACACACACCAGTACATGTCCTACCTTTCACATACACTGCACCCTGCCCATGGGGGTACACTGGGCCTACCATGGGGGTGCCTTACATGTAACGAAAGGGAAGGTTTGGGCCTGGCAAGTGTAGTATGTCTGAGACACATTTACAGGGCTACTCATGTGAGTGATATAACCAGTGCTACCAGCCTATTAGTAGCATTTGTTTTACAGGCCCTGGCACACACCATGCAAGTTACTAGGGACTTACTAGTAAATCAAATATGCCAATCATGGATAAACAATCCTTGTCACAATTTATACAGAGAGCATATGCACTTTAGCACTTATCAGCAGTGGTAAAGTGCCCAGAATCCTATAGCCAATGAAAACAGAGTCAGAAAAATAGGAGGCAAAAGGCAAAAAGTTTGGGGATGACACTACAGAAAGGGCCAATTCCAACAGGGACATTGACCTTCACATACCTCCGCCAGTGAAATACCTGTGTGCACTTTTAAATCCATACCCTAGGCAAACTTCAATGAGTGTGCTAAAGAATATAGCTGGAGGGAGATGTGGCTCGGCCTCGGAATCAGAAGACTCACGTATGCTACAAATTGTTTGCATGCACAATCAGAGGGAGGTACGATCTGACACTCTAAGAAATTAACACAGGATGCTGGGACGCAGGTGTCCGCCACACCTGAAAGACAGGGATATAGTCCCTAGCCCCATGAGATATCCCAGACATCTGATTCCAAGCTCAAACATTTGTGTAATCAGTAGTCTCATGGAATGTGGCCGGTCTCAAGAGTATTAGATCGAGCAGGGAAGCATTGACCTACCTGGAACAAACAACATCCTCTGCTTTCAGGAGACTTGGGAGTTAGTCCCTATGACTCTGCCAGGCTTTTATGAAATCTTTACATCTGCACTATGAACAAGCCGTTCGTGCATCCTTCAGGGGGGCTATCAATCTTTATCAAGCACACAAGCAACTTGGAGGTCATTACAGTGGATCTCGCCAGCCCTGCAGCAAAGCAGTTTCCATCAGAGGCTTGAAACCTAATCGAAAAGCCGCCGACCTGATACTGGTCAACTGTTATTTCAATGCTGCAAAAAAACCCACACTGATGATGATCTGAGAATTGGTGGACAGTCTTGAGTCCCTTATTTTGGACCATCCTGCTCATGAAATTATGGCTTGGAGTTGCCACCCGACAGTGCCTCCTGAGAGAGAGAGGGGTGTATCATACAGAAATTTCTGTCAACTTACAAATTGGCATCAGACCAAGGCGAGACCACAGATAAAGAGAAGAAACAGACTTTTCCCCCGACCTGCAAAGGCTGATCAACTATTGATTATGTCTTTCTTTCTAAGCACCTAGCCATGCAACTGGCATACGTTGACATTGTAAAAAGGCCAGAAGGTGATCATAATCCACTAAAGTGTATCTTGAATCTTCTAGTACAACCCTCCACGGAGAGCAGACATTTGGGCATGTCAACAGGTGAAGACAAAGTAAATCTAGTTAAAAGGATAAGGTGGAGATAAGAGCATTTAGCAACAGTCACTGCCTGGCTAAGTAAACAGGAGATTGCAGCAAATTTGAGGCAACGGGTCTCGGCCATCCAGTGCTGGGAGAAATGCATGGATGACCTTAGATCTATACTAATGGTAGACAGCACCAGGCCCAACATGCTACAACCTGTTGGGGGCAGGAGAGTTTCACTCCGGTACGACAAAGCCATCATTTCCTCAAGAAGAGCCCTTCATAAAGCCCAGGGGACCCACAAACAAAAATCTTCATTAACCACTGCGGCGTAGGTCAAACGTACGAGACTAACCCATAAAAAAACAGCCTGGGAACATAAGGAGGAAAGGAACCAAAAGGAATGGTCTATCATATTTCAGCTGTTAAAAGATCCAAACCATGCGTGCTTCCGGGAGCATGTTAAAAAACTAAAGAGCAGCAAAGAATCAATGGAGAATTGCAACTCAGAAGAAGCTTGGGTTAAGTATGTAACAGAGTTATACACTGAACATCAGGCAGCCCTGCTGGCAACCAGCCAGCTGGTGGCAATGGACTATAAGCAAATCCCCTCTATTGATATTCCTGTTGGGGAGCCACCGACCCGGCCGCTGAACAGAGCTAACTTAGGGCATGAACTATCATCTCAATCAAACGAGTTGCAGAGCGTAGTAGTAAAAAAAACAAGCAGCAAGAAGGTTGAAGGCATCATCAATCCCATGAGAAAGGATGGGGCTCCCGGTCCTAATGGTCTACCTGCGTGTTTGTTTAAATGTGCCTCCGATAACTGGGCAAGGTTGCTGAATCCACTCTTCAACTAAGTTTTTCAAACTGTGCCAGTCCTCGAAGCCTGGAGAGGGTCTATGCTCTGCTCTATATACAAAAAGGGGGACCAGTCAGTGGACTCACATTATCGACTAATTGCGCTTCTTGATGTGGGACCAAGAGCAATACATTTTACCTTTCTTTCAATCAGGCTTTAAGGCCGGGGCATCAACCATTGATAACATCCTCACATTTTCCTTCCTGAGGCACCAAGCCATCCAAAAAAAAACATTACTGCTCTTTTGTTGCTTCATTGATTACAGTGCGGCATTTGACAGGGTTTATAGGGCCACCCTATGGAGGAAGTTAGATGCTTTGGGCATACCCTATATGCTGCTTAGAGATGCAATCTTACTGTACTCAAGGACATGGGTCTGAGTCAAAACTGGGTCCTGTACGGTCACCCCAATAATCAGAACAAATCGCGACCTAAAGTAGAAGTCTTGGCCCCGCTGTTTAATCTGTACACAGCCGATTTAGGGAAAACCTTGGGGTCGGGCAGCCTGGCCCCTCACAAGTCAGAAAACCCCAAGTTGCAAATAATCTAATATGCAGATGACATAGTGATTATGGATAACACCAAAACTGGTTTACAGCAGGCGTTGACTGCTCTGAACACATTTAACCTGCTCAACCACCTCCAGGTAAACAGGATAAAACAAAAGTCCTAATATTTGGAAGAGACAGGAACAAAAGGAGCATCGCCTGGCCACTGGGCTCCAATATAATCTGCACAGCAAGGAAGTATAACTTCCTCGGCGTGTGGTTCAGCGAAAATAGTTCATCAGTGGCACAGGTAAATGCTATTAAAAAATAAAGGTGCCGCAATTACGTATGGGATCTGTCAACTGAATCGGCTACTAGTCAGCATATCGGTGGCCCCAATATTAAGGGTAATGAAGGCTACATTTCCATCAGCCTTACAGTATGCCATCACGCTTACCCAGGTGCCCTAGATTCAGCTTTGGAAAAATCCCACTGCAGAGCATACAAGAAATCTTTCAACAACCACAATACGCTTGTCGCTCTAGGTTAAGCCTGGAACTGGAACTTGTGATTCAAACACTAGATTGTCAAGCCTCCATGCTGAAATACTATATCAGGACCAGGAGGGCCCAGACAAAACCATTAAAAGGCCATCTAAAATGCATCTTTGAAACTCCAGCTAACACTTGCTTCAATCAAGTAAGAAATGCTATGAAGACTCTTCAGATCGAAGAAACAACCCTCCAAGCTGGGGACATCCCATATATCATCTGGAAAAAAACAATCAACCAGCAATTAAAAACGACATTAAGGGTATGAAATCTATTATCTCTAGACAATTTACTACAGGTACAGTTTCTAAACGGCTCTGTAGGAAATCGCAACCATATTTCCAGGAAGCTATAAATGTGGAAACCCGCTGGCAGATATTGTATATGTGGCTGTTAGCCCTGCCAGTAATAGATTTTAATCCTGTTTGGGCAGGCCGTGGAGACCAAAATGATTGCAGCTAAGGCTCTTAATCATATGAATCATGGCTACATCTGCTTTGCTGTTGCCCTTCTTTAGATCATCAGAGGAGACTATTAATTTGACCAGTCTGCCTGGTCCTAGGGGTGCAAACATGCCAGGAAGTATTTGCAACTTGTTTAAAATCACTGCTCCTTGAGCACTAGCGAGAAGTGCAAAATTCATCAATACACTCAGGCAGCGGCTCTCTTCACCCACTGTAAGCGATCATATGCAAGGGCAAAAACTAAGAACAAAATATGTAGCTCGAGTAGTGTCGGACAAGTGTTAACTGGAGAAGCCGAACCTTAGGCTTTAATATGCCGACCTAACACTTGGAGGCTGGACTGCTAAGCACTGAATACCTAACTATTCTGTAATGCACGTATTTCCGTATTCTGACTGCTTAATTTAATTGTACATAGTCATTATATTTTTTTAAGACAGCTGATTTTATCTGATTGTAATGGTTTTTATGAACTAAACAGTAAAGTTTACAACAACAATACTTATAGTCTTTGAAGACGGGGATACACAGTCCTGTTTTACTACTGTAAGAGGTTTAGTGCGCACTAACCTGATCTCAAGTGCTCAGGCTAGTTCTTCAACTTGTCCTAAGTTTGAAGAATATCTCCAAGCCTTGACTCAGGGGGACACGGGGGTCCGGAGTAGCTGTTCAGGAGACAGTGAGGAGGAAGACATTAAAGAAGTAGGTAACTCAAGTACCACTGGTTCGGATGGACGTGAAGGAGACTGGAGCACTTCTTGGTTCCAGCAGGATTCTTCAGGCGAGTGAGAAGGGAGAAGCTTGTTCTGCAGGGAGCAAGGCCAAGCCACGATTTGGGTTTGGGTGGGGTTTATATACCCTCTGGAAGGCTTGATGGATGTAGCTAGATCACATGCAGCATAGTGGGGCACATGGCCAACTGGAGGGTTCTCGTACCTTGGGGAAAACACATGTTTGTACCTCTCTACGACCTTACATAATAAGCAGCTGCAGCTTGTTGATCAGAAGCAAATAACAGGAAACAAATGTATCATTTTCGCTCAAACGTGCATAGTGGAAAACAACACCAAGTCCCCAGTAACAGCGAGGGCAAGGCTTGCCAGTGGTTCACAGGATTCTGGGGGAAGCTTGCAGGGAATTATTGGAAAACCACGCTAAGGCCCTAGGAACAGCAAGAGTAGTTAATTTATTGGTTCACAGTTAGTGGGGAATGCTTGCAGGGGTTCAACGTTAAGGAAATTATGGGTGCTGGGAGCCATGAGGAATGCTGGGGGTGCATCATTCATGAGGGTGCTGAGGGAGGACAGTTATGGGGGATCCTGGGGAAGCATCAGTCATGAGGGAACTAAAGGAACATATTTATGAGTGATGCTGCAGAAGCATCAGTCATGAGGGAGCTGGGGAAACATCAGTTATGAGGGATGCTGGGGAAGCATCAGTCATGAGGGAACTGGGGTACATCAGTTATGAGGGATGGTGGGGGAGCATCAGTCATGAGGGAACTGGGGTACATCAGTTATGAGGGATGCTGGGGGAGCATCAGGCATGAGGAAAGTTTGGGGGACATGGGTCATGAGGATGCTGCGGAAGCATCAGTCAGGAATATCATAATGTACAAAGGGCGCCATAGGGGTAAAGCAACATGAGCACTGCGCGTTAGGCCACTACGCAGAGGACGCAAGAAGGGGGTGTGACAGCGAGGGAGCAGCATGGTCCCATTACAATGGGAGTGTATTGCTTTCCTCATGTTCCCTCACACGCCCATCTCAGTCCAACTACTCTATCATCCTACTCTTCTTCCTCAGGCCAACTACTACTCATTCCACCTCACCTTAATTAATTATATGTTTCTAATTGTTTTAGCGAAGCCTCAGCGATTGACACTACTACTGGGCTGCTCACTACTATGTATTTGCACAGCATTCAAGCATACATTTTTTTTCTTAACTTGCTGTTCTAAAACAGCTGTCTACTATTTTGGAATGCTAACAAAAAATATCCAAGATGGCCACCTGTGAGTCAAGAAGCCTGTGCACACCTGTGTAGGCATGACCAGCTATTTCGAAATGCTTTATGTTTATGACAAAAAAACATTCAAAGGTGGCTACCCATGCATGTATGTATTTGGTCATTCACGACTGGCCATTTTTGAATCATCTTTAACATAAAACAAACTGTTTGTGATAGCTTTTTAAATAATTATTTTTTATACTTTGTGCAATGCCTTACCAAACAATCGTTGGACAAAGACAATAGCTCACCTCCTGGCTATCACAGGAAATACTGATTTGTTTTGCCATTTTCATTTTATATCAGCTTTGTTTCAATTTCCTAAGGGCTAGTCAACCCCATGAAGTAAGGTAAGAAATGCATATTTAAACCCAAATCTTCAGAAATGTTTTCATCCCAAGCACAAAAGACAAGGACGCTGGTCTGAGAAATGTTTTAGTACAAATATGTTTGTTATTTGCTCTTCCCACATTTAGTTTATTACTGTTCCTCGCCTGGCTACTTTTGCTTCATAACCTTAATGATGCAATTTGTTGAATCAGAGAGAATAGAAACTGTAGTGCATCTGTTGGCTTTAAATAGGACTGGCTGCGAGGGTGTGGAAAGTTGGAACGTTATATTCTGCATCCTTCAACACTCCCGGCTAGTAACATAGGCGGAGGAACGGTGTCATGTTTAACAGTGGTTTGGCGTGAACTTTTCCTGACATTGTTTAGTCTGCGCTGGTCTCCCAGACATATACTCTGGGTCTGGAAGTCTGCAATTAAACACCGGACAGCCGTAATTTCTCATTTCCTGACAGTTGGATACTGCGATTGCTGCATACCCGCTCTCTTTATCCTTTTAAATGTATATATTAGACACTTTAGGCCTCAAACAGATCTGAAAAGCGTGAAGGGCAAGCAATATAATACAATCGTTTCATATTTTTGTTTAAAATATAAATAGTAAATATAATATAACGCAGCTGCAATGATTTTAACTCAGGAATTCTACAGGTCGCACACAAACTTACATCAGTAAACTCTTGGACTAAACAATGACTCAGAGGACGCTAATGTCCTGGTAGTTAATAGTTTATGGGATACTGTGAGGCCTGGACGGATGTAAATACAATGCATTCATTCAAATGTTAATAAAAAACGATGGAAAGAGATAGTGTAAAATTACTCAGCAGCATCAACATTTAATTAACTAGCATGCTTTTCTCAGACAAGAAATCTTTTCAGAGTCTAGTAGCCCAAAGGAAGCTTTTATTCCATGTTCCATGACCACACACTATGGATTAATCATTCCCTAAGTAAAGTTAGACACTGGTAGAATGTAGTACATGTATTTGGATACTATGCATAGGGCATAGGTTGCGTTTAATTTATAGTTATTGATTTTGTTTTAAATGGTACATTCCGTACAAACGTGAAGTGAGAATATGAATACAAGAGATAAAAAATATATACAGTACATCGAATGCGTAACACCTTTCCTTTACAATGATCAACAAGTAGATTGATGAAAAAGTCAAATTATTAAGCAAGTCACACAGCAACAGGGTATACAATACTTCGTTATTCATTGTTAAATCTATTTTAAGTACAATGTCACTTAAATTCAATTTCTTTCTTTATTTGGCTATAAAATAGTCATAAAAGCACATGGTAAAATATAATAAATATATATAAAAACATCATATTTCATAGGTCATTAAATGTTTACAACGCTGGAATGGGAGAGGAAGAAATCACTAATCTAGCATTGTTTTCCTAGAGAATACAGCAGCTTGAAGGAACTTAGTCGTACAGCAACAAGTTTCATCATTAGACAGAGTACCTAAGAAGCAATATGCCTGCGTACAAGATCCTATCTTTCTCACTCTCATAAATGGTATAAGAAATTTCTGGGCATATAACATATAAAAACCACAGAAGAAATGAGATGCAGCATATTTTGTTTAGAATAGTTGTTGCATGGGTATGTCCACAATTCAAGCCCCTGTTGATACCCACTTGGGAAGCATACAGATATTTTATTATTCCAGCCCTAATGCTGAATGATAAGGACCATGTCCAGCTTATTTTCGTGTTCCATAAGTAATCTTGGCTGAGCTCCCCTAAACTAAAATGCAGATAATCTAAAACACTAGGGGGGATATGTACAATAGAAGTGGCGGAGCGTGTCGTTAGCCTCCTGGGATTAACGACACGGTCCGCCACTTCGGAAACGCAAGTCTGCACCATATTTACAAGAGTGTGGTGCAGCCTTGCGTTTCCCCCTGCGATGGCACTAAGTTTAACAACTTAGCGCCAACGCAGGCACCCTTGCACCAGAGTGCAAGGGTGTCTGTGTGCAGGGGAGGATTGGTTATGTGTAGTAAGGTGTCCCTTCCTGCACATAAACAATCCTAAAATACCTTTTTGTAACTTTCATGTGTGCTGCTTCATGCAGCACACATGAAAGTTAAAAAATTGCATTTTTAAAAAGTTTGTTTATGTACAGGAAGTGATACCTTCCTGTACATAAACAATCCATGGCATTTTGCTCCACAGGGCAGCACACATGGAAAAAGCAAAAACGGGGAGAAATAATGCATTTCTCCTTGTTTCGCCAACTTAAGACCAGGTCTTAATTTTGGCGCTGCCTCCTATGTACACCACCCTTGTACATTGGGGGCAGCGTCAAATACAATGGGTGTTGTGGTGCTACGCTCACCACAACACCCACTGCACGCCCCTTTCATGCTAAACATAGTGTGAAAGGGTGCCTTGTACATAAGGCAAGGCCCCTATCACCACGGGAACATCACAAAAAGTGACGTTCCCGTGGCGATAGGGGCTTGTACATATGCCCCTACTTGTTTTACTCTCAGCCCGTAATCTGTCTGCTTCAGCTTTCTCCAGTAATAAATGCTTTTCTTGCTTCCTACAAGCAGCAGTCTGTGGCTCTCTTACCAAAAATGTATCTATTTGGCCCACGCTTTCCAAGGATTTTTTGACATAGGCCAGCTAGGGAATAGAGAGACCCTTATGCCAGACAATCGTTAACTATGCTCTTTGTTAATGTAGCACCTTCTGCAGTCCAAATAGATAGCCACAGGGTAGCCGAGCGACTCTGTATAGAGTCGCTCAGATAGCCTATGCCCAGCTCCCTGTGGCAGATGAAGTGGCAGGAAGGTGCTGGGGCTGATACTAACCTTCTCAGGAAGCGGTTCTCCTCCCTCTGGAGATTTGTAGGAGCACCCAGTCCCAATACACCCACACCATAGACTGCAATGGGAATGCACTGTTATAGATATATTTGCAGTAAGGGTTTCGGGGACCTTCCTCTCTTTAATGATGGAAAACTAAGCAGTGACCCAATGGATCCTGAGAATTTTAGTGTACTATGTGCTGAGGCCATGAGCCCAAAGTGTTGAAATTAATTCCTAAATAGGTAAAAGTGCTACTGCTCAATAAAGTGCTTGTGCCTACAGGTATAGAATATAGTTTTGCGTGCTTTGAACCACAAGACATTAAAAATTATTTAGTCAAATTTGTCAACAGGTTAAGAATAGTCATAAAATTCACAAAAGAGTGACTTAGGAGTCGCAAAGCTTTAGGGGTTCTGGCAATTAAAACAGCATCATCTAGTAAGGCAGGAAGAGGGGTGCCACATACAAGGGGTACATCGGGGTGCTCTTAATAAGTTCTGCACGCAGCTCATTTATGTACAAAATAAACAATAATGGTGCTAATACACATCCCTGACAGTCCCCCCAGGTACCTGTGAATTCATCGGACACTTCCCCCTTATTTCCAAACCTTACACGGGCCGTAGTGCCTGTGTGTAAAGATATCAACAAGTGCACTAATGAGGGATCCATTTTAAAATTAATAAGTATCTGCCATAGTTTTGCCCGGTTTACACAATCGAATGCCATTGTTAGATCCATGAAGGCAAGATACAGGTTTGATTATTTAGCCACTGTATACTTTCCAGTAATCAGGCTTAGATGGAGGCATTGCTCTACAGTTCCTATGCCACTCCTGAAACCGCACTGACAATCATTTGAAACATTATTCTCCTTAACCCACTCTGATATTCTATTATACAACACTCTCCGCAATATTTTTACCGGAATGTCAATCAGGGATATGGGGCGGTAGCATCTAGGATCCGCCCTATTACCTTTTTTAAAAATTGGGACAATGGTCGAGGAGGTCCAAGAAGAAGGGATCGAGGAGTAATTCAAATCATTATACACATTTGTGAGTATGGGGGCCCATAAATTTATATCGCATTTGATGGTATCAATAGGGACATCGTCTGGTCCTGGTGCCTTCCCATCTGCACTTTCACTAATAGCGGTCTCTACTTCCTGTACTGAGAAGACTGAGTGAGGTGGTTCTGCCTCTTGCCATGGCCTTAAGGGAGTCGGATCCTCAGCTGTATAAAATTATTTATAATGAGATACCTACACCTCCCCATTTATATGACATCCAACTGTCGTTCCTCTACAGTCAAGAGTGCGCATAGTGTACACTGCGTTACTAAAGGTTTTACTGTCCCGCATGCTAGCAGTGACAGTCAGTTTGGTCCACGTCGCCTCATCTCTCCTGTCAGCCCGGACCCGGCTCCTCACGGACTCGATGCCTTGCCTCCCCTGTGGCAGTAGGGAGCCGGCTTTGCCTTGACCAAGACGCCTCACCTCCGTGACGCCTTGCACTGTCTGTTGACTTTGTTTCCAAAGTACTGTTACTTGGGGGTCTGTGTGACTCCATGGCCGGATCTACGCACCTCGCGGTCGGCGCCATACTTTGGATTTGTGCCTGTCACGACGTCGTAATAGCCCGAGTAGGAACTATATGTTTCTCCAAACTTTATTTCTGCAACATTTGTTTTAAAAGGGATATCTTGGTACTTGTATGTTGGATTTTTGTTGTTTTGGTCTTGTTTGGTTTAGATAAAGATACTTTATTTTTATAAACTGGTGTGGTGTACTTTTCTAGCGTTTTCACTGTTTTACTGTGTGGTTATGTACAAATGCTTTACACATTGCCCCTGAGATAAGCCTGTCTATTCATGCCAAGCTATTAAGGGGGTGAGCAGGGGTTATCTAGGTGTGTAACTCCATTATCCTGACTAGAAGGAAGGGGCCCTACTTGGACAAGGTGCATACCTCTGCCAACTAGAGACCCCCATTTCTAAAAGCCAAAAATTATGCACAAATACACCATTGTAAATTAAGATGCACCCTAGTCAACTCCTGATAAACCTTCATAATGTCTATCTTAAGTCAATGTGCAAAAATTGTGCCCCTGCACCCAGGCCATGGAGTCAGCTTTTCAAACTGTGTATGCTTTTTGAATGGATTGCTCTAAAGTGTTGTTTTTGGTCTATCTGAAAAAATTGTTGTAGGCTGTATTTTTTTACTATGACCTTGAATGTAGTATAGGATGTAATTGGATCATATACTGATTCTTAACCAATGTTTATATGAGTTCACTTATTTCAAAATCTTCTTTTTAATTATGCTCATGTGACATTTTCCAATCAAACCTTAAATCACACAAATCATCAGGGTATTTGTAGGTTCTTAAGAACATCAAACTTTTATTCATTTGTATAGGCCAAGTTTGATGGGGTATTTTATATCTATATATGCAGAGGTAGGTCTGCTGTTGCTGTCCTAATCCATTACGGGGGCTGTTTGCTATGTTACGCTATTGTGGCTTTGAATCCTTTTAATTGCATAAACTTGAGGGACATTCATTTTCCATTTTAAATCTTTTATTAAATCAGCATTGAACACTTACTAGGCGTTTTTGTTGCTGGCTTGCCCCGTTCCGCCGCGGTGGCATTGCCGTTTGTGCAGAGGGCAGGATCCAGGCCCAGGCGTCACTGCCGCCCATTACCGACTTCCGGGTAGAGAGTACATAGTCTAGTCTTTGGGCGGCCTACCACCTACAAAACCCATGACAGTGCGTACGCGCGCAGCAGGCGCGCAGCTGGCGCGCCGAAGGCACGCCAAATGCAAGCCAGTCTTCGCCCGTCAGCGTCCTGGAGGTGACCGGCGACGGCCATGCTGCCTCTTTACCTAAAGGAAGGAACCAAATGCTACATTATGATAGCGACTAATTGCTCATTTTGAAAGTGCCTTGCATAGGTGCATCAACTGCTGAAATAGATTAGTGGGATAATTTTCACTGCCCTGGCTGTAACTGATCCCTTCCCCAGATCACAGAGGAGCCCTCTAAGACCTCTCCCACAAGTACCAGGACAATCAGCTCTGATATAGATAAGAACTTTAAAGCCATATTACTCAACACCCGCTCACTGCAGAGGCAGGAGCCGTGTATCTATGACCTCCTGCTAGATGATCAACCAGATGTCTTATTTCTTACCAAGACTTGGCTATCCGAAGCTTCAAATCTCACTGTTGCCGAAGCTAACCCTTTGGGTTATAAAATTCTTAGGAAAGACCGTCCTATCGGGGAGGGAGGTGGCTTTGCCATTATTTTTAAACAGAAGTTTGATTGTCTTCCTATTTTGTTAGACAATATCGAAGGTGCTGAATGCTTGGGCTTTTGTTGCACGCTCTCCCTTCATCAATGCATAGCAGGAATCCTGCTATGTAGGCCGCCGGGGGCACCTGGCAATTTTATTCCCTCACTCAATACTGCTACTACTCCGTTAGCCATTAGAGACAATCAGTTCCTCCTTCTGGGAGATTTTAACATACATATGGATAAACCACAGGATCCTCTAGTAATCTCTTTATCTGATAGGATAAGTGCCTGCAATCTGACCAGATCTTCTGCAACACGACACTGGGGTTTACCCCTCCATCTCACATCACTTGGTCAGATCATTTTCTTATCAGTTTTGAAATTCCAAATTGTAACAAGGTTTCCCTACTAAAAACGACAAGGTCAGAATATAGTTGCGGAGCCTTAGACATAATATCTGTCCGGGCACTGCCGGAGGCTCTGGAACGCTCCAGCCCGGAACTACTGGGCAATCCAGATTCTGACGCTCTCTCACTTGAATCATGACTTAGGTCCAACATCGACGCCGTGGCCCCTATGACCTCGTGCCCTTTAAGGAGGATTTATCCCTCTGCCCCATGGTTTAATGAATCTCTTAGAACGAGTAAAAATATCTGTAGAGGTCTTGAAAGGAAATGTCGGAAACACTATTCTCCTAAAGACAGCAGGACTTATAAAGCAGCCCTGAAAACGCATTATAAACTAGTGAGAGAGGCCAAAAGGAATTTCCTACAAAACAAAATTGAAATAGCCCACAACAAGAGTAAGGACATTTTCAATATTGTAAAATCCTTCATCTCCCCTAAGGTAGCCAAGAAAGAAGCCCCGCTCTCAGCTGAGTGGACCAAGCAGGTAGCAATATCCCTCCACAATAAGATTGCTTTAATCCAACAGTCTTTTGGCAAGGTGTCAGTTGAGGACCTGAGCTTCTATCAATTTCTGAATGAAAAACTCTGCCCCTTGCAGCCCCCTGCCACTGTTAGAGTTTCCAGAACTTCAATTAGACGAGTCACTCAATTACCTCATCTGACTTAAGTCTGGTTCCCCTATAGATGCTTGTCCTGCCAAATTACTAGCACCTCTAGCTCCCACTATTAACCCTATAGTCAATAAGGTGCTGAACTTCTCCCTCTCTACCAGCATAATGCTGCAGCTCTGGAAGCAGGCAAAAAGTCTACCACTTCTAAAGAAACCAACCGCAGATCAGAACGATCCGGCCAACTACAAGTCTATCTCTCTCCTCCCAGTTTTCTCTAAGGTTTTAGAGAAACATGTAAATAGAGCACTCTCAGAGAACATTGAAGATAGAAGCCTGTTTCATAGCTCCCAATCTGGCTTCAGATCAAATTATACCACAGAATCTGCCCTATTAGAAGTTACAGAACATTTTAAGGATAAACTTGACCAGGGAGGTAGGGCAGTTCTCATACTGCTCGACCTGTCAGCTGTCAGCATTCGACATGGTCCCACATGAGAGACTTCTTGATAGGTTGCGGCACGTGGCATGGGTGGGACCGCATTGCCTGGATGATGTCAGTTCTGAAAGACAGATCACAGGAAATCTGGACTCCTCTTTTCTCATCCCCCATGCCAATTTCAAATGTAGGAGTACCACAGGGCTCTATTCTTAGCCCCACCCTCTTTAATAGGGCTCTATTCTTAGCCCCACCCTCTTTAATATATATATGTCACCTTTAGCATCTTTAGTAGAGGACGATTGAGTTAAGATTATCTCCAATGCTGATGACACACAATTTATCTTTACCTGTGAAAAAGGAGCCGACTTTGTTGGAGACAGCATTAGATCTTGCCTCACAAAGGTGTTCAACTGGCTCAAAATAAATCAGTTAAATTGCAACCCGAACAAATCAGAGATTGTCTTCTTTGGTCAACCGGCAGTGAGTAACTGGAGTACTTGGTGGCCAATGGAGCTATCTCCGCCTCAGTTAGCCAAAGAAAGGGTTAAAAACCTGGGCATTGTCATTGACAATGCACTTTCCATGGGCCCACAGGTTCAAACACTGATTGGCTCCTGTTTTGGTATACTTAGTGTGAGAAGTTGGCCTGGTATATGCTGTCCACTAATTAAAGTGGGCACCTTGCACCAGTCCAAACGACCCTTATGATGTTGAGGTCAAAGATAACCTTTAGAAAGCTATCCTAGTGGACGCTGTGGAGAGCAGCCTTCAGGGTTAATCTTGAAGGAATGAAAAGGAGCATGTTTTACCAGAATATCACCTCCTGAGTGACTAAATGAAAGAGAACCACACAGTAGTTATATACAAATATGTATTTATTAATATAACACTCTCTACTATCCTCTACACGAGGATAGAACACAAAGCACACAATACGAGATCAATAGATCAGTTGTAAGGAGCACAATACACAGTGGGCTCCAGGGGGAGACCAAACCATATACTAAAATAGTGGTATAACAGTCACGACTGAGATCAAGACAAGGTCTGGAGCACGTAGAATCGCTGGGACCCCAAGGAAACACCCAAGGTGAGTAGACAGGGACCCCACGGAGGCAGGGTGCAGTGTGGGAACACGACCGCAGGCTCTCTACAATTCTATGGGGAAGTCGCGGTTACACTTTTAAAGTTTAAGGACCCTTCTAGGAGGACTTCGAGCAAACCTGTTGGAACTTAAGAGTTTGAAGAGCCACCCCACCCTTGGATACCGAAGTACCAGAGTTACCTATCCCAGAGGAGCCGGGTGCATAGGTCTGAAGTGGCGTCGGAAACTACAGTCGTTCTCAATGGAGAGCTGCAAAGAAGTACTGCTGCCGTGAAGGTGAAAAGGGTCCGGTGGAATCCAAGCCTGGATTCGGGGAAGATGGAACCTGAAAGCAGAGGGGACAGAGTCTGGGTCACTTCAGAGTGACCAGGGGCTCGGTAGACGAATGCCCACCAATGTCGGTTGCTTCAGGTGCGAAGAAAGGATGCTTGACTCTGCAGCTACGAGGACCAGGAGATGTAGAGGACAACCAGGAGCTGGAGGTGAGCTGTCCCACAAAGGATGTCGAGTGCTGAGGGGTTGGTGTCCGGCTGGAGCACCAACAAGCCTTGGCAAAAGCAACCCACTCAGGAAGGTCAAGCAGGCTACGGTGTGGACCAGCAACGTTCAGGGGACTCACCAAGCACTGGGGAGTCAGGGCACATCTGGAGCAACCAGAAAAGCCCAGCAGAAATCAAGATGACCCTCAAAGGGACACACAGGCCGGAGGACCAGGAGTCGTGAGGGGACCTCGGGCAAGATAGCAAAGTACCAGCCCACGGAGCACTCGCTGTGAAGAGGCTGGAGTTCTTCGGTGCAAATACTGCTCAGGGTCAGGACTACACGGAGTCCAATGCACAAGCTCGGGAATTGCCAACAAGCATATGCACTTGCAAATTGACGCGGTGCACAGGGGTTCGGGTTATGCAGTCCCCACGAGGGATACTGGCCTCAATCTCAGTGAGAGAGCAGATCGACCTCAGGGACCTTCGGAAACCCACCTCCTGTGTTGCTGAATTCTTCAGAGTCCGCAGGAGCTCAGGAGCAGCAGACCAGTTAGTTGTGGTTAGGTGCCTGCGAATGCAGGGGAGTGACTCCTTCACTCCAAGGGAGATTCTTTAGTTGTCTGTAGTGCACCACAGGTCCTGCACGGAGCCTGTATGGAGCATGGGCATGAACTAAGCTTCAGACGGAAAGGGGGACGAAGTCGAGCCCAGTCAAGGTCCAGCGAAGTCCAGAGTGTCCAGACGGTCGAAGGTCAGTGGTTTCTTCTTGTAGAATCTTGTCCATGCAAAATCTAACATCTTACAGCCAGGTAAGCCCTTTTGTACCCACGGGAGAGGGTTGGACAGATTCAGGGGACCCTCCTAGGGGAGGGGCAGGACAGAGGGGTGGTTACACCCATGTCCTTTGTCCAGTTTCGCGCCAGAGCAGGAGCTAATGGCTCCCAGAAGTGGTTTGAGCAGGACTATGCACAGGGACACCAAATGTGCCCCAGATGCAGACTTTCAGGCACTCTCAGAGTGCACCCACCCAGCTCCAATACACTAAACCCTGTCTGGGAGGTGGTCACACCTCCCTGTGACAGTATGCCTATTGTGCTGCCTTCCTCTGCTCGAGCTTGGCTAAGCAGCAGGAGGGCAGAAATGTGTCTCTGGTCGTCAGTATCCATGTTGTGCTGTCTGGGTCGAGAAGGCTGGCACCGGTTAGACCAGTGACCCCCACGAAGCTCGCTTCTGAAGGGTGGAATCATACCTCCCACACCAGTTACTGGTGTAGAGGTTTGATTCCAAGGTGTTTGATACCAAACACGATATGTTTCTATGCAGCCGTTTTCGAGATAGCATTTACACCGAGGTTATAATGCACCTCTACCTATATGTACGGCTGAGTCACAGACAACCCGGGAGAATGGTCTCCGAAGGCTGCAGAGAGGCTCTGCTCATGCAGGGGCACCCTCTCACTAAAAACCCAGCACCCTGCCTTCAGGATTGATGAGGCCTGCTATAGGGGTGACATAAGTTTTAAGTGTAGTAACCTATAGATATAGTGAACCTATATCTAAAGTAAGTGGTGCAAGCACCATCTTACACAGGCTGCTGTAGCAGACCTGGAGTTCCATTTTGCATGGCCTCTCATGGGTGGCATAATACATGTTTCAGCCCATGGGAGGACTCTGGGGTACCTATGCCCTGGGTACATGGGTACCATATACTAGGGACTTATAAGGGTACCCCAGTATCCAATCTGGAGTGTACCAAAGTGCATGTATGTCAATTTAAGGGATAAAGCAGATAGACTGGGGTCCTGATTAGCAGGATCCCAGTCAGACTAGTCAAAAACTGTGAGACATCAAGCAAAAAGTGGGGGTAATCATAAGAAGCAGATCCTGCTTTCTTACACAACCCCCCCAAACGAAAGGACATGAGACTAACCTAGACCAGTTGAGTCTTCATATTCTAAGTGGAAATATCTGGAGAGTCCATCTGCATTGGCATGGTTACTCCCAGGTCTATGTTCCACTGTATAGTCCATCCCCTGTAGGGAAATGGACCACCTCAAAAAATTGGGGTTTTCACCCTTCATCTGTTTTAGCCATAAGAGGGGCTTATGGTCTGTCTGAACAATGAAGTGAGTGCCAAACAAGTATGGCCTCAACTTCTTCAGAGCCCAAACCACAGCAAAGGCTTCCCTCTCAATAGCTGACCAACGTTTCTCTCTGGGGGTCAGCCTTCTGCTTATAAAAGATACTGGCTGATCCTGACCCTCTTCATTCAGTTGTGATAACACAGCCCCTACCACCAACTCAGATGCATCAGTTTGAACAATTAATTGTTTGGAATAGTCAGGACTTTGCAGAATGGGAGCAGTGCACATGGCCTGCTTTAGGTCCTCAAATGCCTTTTGACAGCTAACTGTCCACTGAACTTTCTTAGGCATTTGTTTAGAGGTCAGATCATTTAAAGGGGTCACTATGGATCCATAACCTTTAACAAACCTTCTGTAGTACCCAGTCAGGCCCAAGAAAGCTCTGACCTGAGTCTGGGTAGTTGGAGCAACCCAGTCCATGATGGTCTGGATTTTGATCTGCAATGGTTGAACCTGGCCTCCACCAACAAGGTGGCCCAGGTACACAACCTTACTCTGCCCTATCTGGCACTTGGTGGCCTTGATAGTGAGGCCTGCTTTTTGCAGGGCCTCCAGAACATGTCTTAAGTGGACCAGGTGATCCTCCCAGGTGGAACTAAAGACAGCAATATCATCAAGATAAGCTGCACTATAGTCTTCCAGGCTTGTGAGAACTTTATTCACCAACCTTTGAAATGTGGCAGGTGCATTCTTCAAGCCAAAGGGCATTACCACAAATTGATAGTGCCCACTAGGGGATGAAAATGCTGTTTTGGGTTTGGCATCCTCAGCTAGTCTGATTTGCCAATATCCAGCTGTGAGGTCAAATGTACTCAAGAACTTGGCTGAGGCCAAAGTATCAATGGGCTCATCTGCCTTTGGAATAGGGTGAGCATCAGTCCTAGTGACTGCATTGAGCCCCCTGTAGTCCACACAAAACCTAATTTCTCTCTTACCACCCTGGGTATGAGGTTTGGGTACCAGCACCACTGGACTAGCCTAAGGGCTATCTGAGGATTCAATGACTCCCAATTCCAGCATCTTTTGGACCTCAGTCCTGATGCAGTCCCTGACATGGTCAGGTTAACTGTAAATCTTATTTTTAACAGGCAGACTTTCACCTGTGTCCACTTCATGGGTACACCAAGTGGTCTGACTAGGAGTCAGGGAGAACATGTGTCTGTACTGATTGAGGACCTTCCGGCAATCAGTCTGTTGCTGCTCAGTGAGGCTGCCTGCCAAGGCTACACCATCAACTGAGCCATCATCAGGGTTCTGTGAGAGGGGGGGCGTGGCTAGCGGACCAACATGGCAGACGTGAGCGGCTAGTGCTCTGTCAGTAAACCCTTCATTATCCTGACTATCGCCCACCACCCGAGCCATTCATGCCTGGAAGGTGCAGGAATCAACTGGAAATGGGCTGCGGTCACTGAAGAGACCTCGCAGCGATCATGAGACTGACTGCAGCCTGAGTTATCACCGTGACGACATTTGCGGCCTGAGCAGACAGCCGACGAGCGGAGGAAAAGCGCAGCAGCCGCCGACAAGAGCCGCTACAGTGCACGTTGGCGTCTGCTGTCCGGATGGGGCACGACTGTAACAGAGAGCGCTGGTGAAGGTAATCTCCCGCCTGTCGCTTGCGGCGCCCAAAACGGCTCCGAAAAGCCTACTGGAGGCGGCCCTGGCGATTCCTGCGATCCATCAGCGAATCCTGCAGACAGAGACATAGCCGTGCTGAGGAGTTGGGCGTGCGTCCCCGTGGATCAGGGAGGCCCCGAGGTAGCGTAATACCCGGCCTGTGAACTGCGGTGTCGGTCCGCGCTACAGCGGCGCCCAGGAAGAGGAGCCAGTGACAGCACGCAAGGAGGCCGGGGCCCGCGCGGAGGATGCCGGCTGCTGCCATTGCAGTGAGAAGCTGCGGAGATAAGCGCCTGGCTGCAGCAGGATTTACGCTGTGAGGAGGTAGGAACCCAGGGACCGGCGGCACATCGCGCCTCACACCAAGAATCCGATAGGAGGAGACCCCCCTAGGCGCAAGCTGCATTTCGGGGGACAGCGGAGAGACCAGAGTGTCCCGCGCTACACACGGCACTACTGTTTGCGTAGACCACTCTGAGGCGCAGTGTGCAATCTGGGGCCCACGCGACCAGACTGACAGGGATAAACTACCGCCATCCAGGGAGACAGCGGAGGCCCGAGGGGAACGTGGTCGGCGCTGATGATGGGGAAGTCCCCCCCCCTCCTCCTGAAAGCACAGCGGCGTGCACACGCACATGATTGCTGCCTACGATCTCCTGGGGCCATAGGGACACCAGAATCAGCGGGGGAAAAATTGCCTACCAGCAAGAAGACTCAGGGCCATAGAGGGGAGACGCCTGTCAGGCGAGCTGCGACGCTCGGTGGGGGTTCACGCCTGAGAATGGCCGCGGTGCCCTTCACTAGCCCCTGCACACCCATTCCACCAACCGGGGAAGCCTCGCAGCATCACTAGAGACGGCGTAGGAGGTGCCGTTGGGGGCCTTGAAGCCACGCAGAACTGCATATCCCTGGTCGCGGAGCTAACCCAATGCTGTGGAGACGGGCGCAGAACTGCGGAGCGAAGCACGAAATCACAAGTGAGGCATAACGCGGCATTAGACGGAACTACCCAGGGTCAGAGGTGCCCAACACCCGCGTATTAAGGACCTCTGAGCACACCAGGGCCGCACACTGGGTTGGCCTGATGCGAATCTGAAGAGGTACACCCCAATAGGCCCCTGCTCTACGCCCGGTATAATCCTGCTGAAAACCGACAACACACCAAGACTAAGGAGGCTCAGCAAAGGCCTGCTATAGATACACAGAGGAGCCCTAACGGCCGGGACAGCCACCAGGAGTACAGTAATTGACTCAGGCCTCATAATCGTGCTACACTGCCACGTGTGCCAGCGCGCAACGGCCGCCTGTTGGACGTGAATGCCTACTGCGCAACAACTGGTAATGGGTCGTCTGCGTACCAGTGCACAGCAAGGTGCGATGCGTGTGGGCAGCCTGTAGCCAGCGCACACAGGAGGGGATGCAGCTGGAGACACGTTGAACACAACATTGGCGGCCAAAATAGACTCAGTGTTGGCAGCGGTAGAGAAAATAGGCAATGCACTGGACCAAACAAGATCGTCCCTGGAATCTAGGATCGACAAGGTCACCTCAGACTTTACCCTCCTGCATGCTGATCATCATAAATTAGCAGAGAAAGTCCATTTGCAGGGCCAGTCACTTACGAACTGAAGCCCGTCACTCAAAGTCACACTGCTGCCTTGCAAGATATCCTAGACCGTATGCACGCACTGGAAGACAGGGTTGAAGATGCGGAGGGTCGCTCCCGCCACAATAATGTCCTTGCGGTTGGCCTCACGGAGGGGGAGGAAGGGCGAAACCCGGAACTTTACATAGAACAATGGCTACAGGGCATACTGCCCCCGGGAACGCTATCGACGCACTTTGCAGTTGAAAGGGCACACCGAGTGCCAGCTCGGCAACCTCCCTCGGGTGCTCGGCCACGCCCTTTCCTTTTCAGGCTCCTAAACTATAGGGACAGGGATGCAGTCCTGCGCAAGACTCGGAAGCTCACAGATCTCAAGGTTGGCAGGAGTCCGATCATGCTGTTCCCGGACGATACGGCGTTAGTGCAGAGACGCAGAAGAACCTACACAACAGTGAAATGCCAGCTCCGAGAACTGGAACTCCCCTACTCCCTGCTGTTCCCTGCCAAGCTGAGGGTGGTGGCAAAAGGTGGGACCCACTGCTTTGACTCACCCGCAGACGTGTGGGACTGGCTGGAAGAGTCAGGACTGTGGTCAGGAACTCGTCCCTCCGACATGGAATTAGCCAAGGCTCCTGGTAGAAGATCTCGCCGACGGGGAAGGCGCGGGAAGTCTGGACATATGAAGCTAGCGACTGTGCCTCCGAGCCCGGACCGGAGCAGAGTGGAGCATCAGGGTGCCTTGGAGGTCGCCGCGGCACTCGGAGCTGCGAGGTACCGGGAGCGTCAGGAAGTGTGCTCTTCGTACTCGGCAGCGGCCAGTGGCTCGTCATCTCCTGGGCTGGATGATCCTGATGAGGCGCGGCTCCCTGATGTGACTCCGCAAACCGCCGATGACATCATATGAAGGGACACTACTGACATTAACTCTGCCAGAGACAGCTCACGCAAGTAGAGCCTTAATTGCAAAGTTTGTTTGTGTAAATATATATGCGCTGAAGATATAGGTAATGCTAACACGTTAGTTAACGAGATGTGCATCTCGCACGCGGACCCCACGCCCAATTGAAACAAATACTTAATGTAATGAATGCACTTACACACTGAATGGGTTAGTGGATAGCAAAGCCCTGTCATAGCGCAACAAACCCTGACACACCGACTAGCAGGAGAAGCTACAGACATGGGAAACACACAACGCCAGCAACAACGCAGCTGGGTGTAGCCAACGCGCATTTCGATCAGTTAGTGCTCCGGAATAGGTGGTTCCCTCACTAGGCCCAGACAGCGCGTAGGAGACAGCGTATACAAACAGATGCACTGTTATACCATTTGCCTAGATGCGGGCGCCGCGCTGCTAGACTGCCACACAACGGCGCATAAGCTGACCACGTATCCGCCTCACGCACAAGATCGCAGCCTATGACACGCACACCTTGAGACTATACACTCTAGCACACCGGCTTGGCTGGCGGGTGGCAATCTTTCTTGACATGAAGGAAACGACAATGTTGTAGTCAAACACACGCTACACATACCCTCACCAGGCACCATACTGGAATAGTTTCTTTCTTGTCATTGTTAGACATACAGTTTGGACGGACATCTTCGAAGAGTTCGCCCCCAATCATTACAAATGTTAAGGTTTAAACCGATGTTTTGATTAAGAAGGACCGTCCGAGGCCCCATATATGTACCACATGCTCGGTAGAACACTGCCCATACCCGATTCCCTTAACAATTGCACGAGCCAGATATGACACGAGTTAACATGCTAACGTGGAATATACGCGGAATGCATACACCCATGCGCAGATACTCAATATTCGCCTATCTACAGCGACACTCGGCCGGTATTGCCTTACTACAAGAAACGCACATGTCGCATGCGGAGTTGGAAAAATTGCGCAGGCGCTGGAGAGGCCAAGTATTCGGCACCACGTACTCAGCTCACGCGCGAGGCACACTGATTTGGGTAAGAGCAGGTATTCCTTTTGTGCATGAAGAAGCGGTAGTTGATGATGAGGGTAGATACACCTTTGTGCGTGGGCGATTAAATGGCCAAACAATATTGCTGGGATCCATATACGCCCCAAACGTAGACCAATCCTCTTTCCTTGCGCGCCTGTCAGAGAGGTTAGCTCCATGGACTGGAATCCCTTGGATGGTGGGAGGGGACTTTAACTCAGTGCTCAGCATCGACCTGGATAGGTCGTTTCCCCCCTTAATAGAACCCCTGCCGCATCCAATGCTCAGGCTCTTGCGGACTGGCTTACACACTGGGCGCTCATAGACATCTGGCGCACTCTCAACCCCACAGAGCTAACCTACTCGCATTACTCAGCGGTGCATGGACTACATGTGCGGCTTTATAGGCTAGTAGGATCACAATCGCTACTCCCATTTATTAAAAAGACAGAATATCTCGGCCGGACGCACTCCGACCACAACCCTCTGTGGATGCAACTTGGATGGGAGGCGGATCGCCCCCCATACCAACGTGGGGCCTCCAGACCACTGCGTTGGAAGACCCAGAGTTTCGTTCATCGCTGGGGACGGCCACCCTTGCATATTTTGAGCTCAATGAGGGTACGGCGAGTAGTACGCTAATAGAATGGGAGGCCTTTAAAACGACGATCAGAGGGCATTGTTTGGGGGCCACATGGAATGTGCGCAAACAGTTGACTACCTCCCTCATGAAAATAGAGTCCCAGCTGCTGTGGCATGAACAGGAAGGAGAAGGGAAGGGTAAAGATCCGAGACGCCTAGAGAAACTGTGCGCAGAACATACGCAACTGCTGGAGCGCTTAAGATGTCATAATTACACAGCACATACAGCCCGCACACATGCCTCAGCTGACCGAGCGTGCCGACTGCTCGCTTGGCTGATACAACAAGAACATGCCCGAGCTCCGATAGGGGCCATACGTACACCTGCAGGGACTGTGTTATATACACAACATGAAATACATAAAGCTATAACGCAACACTACACCCAGTTGTATCAGTCTAGGGGGCGCTGCACTGAACAGGAGTTGGAGGGGTTTCTGGGCTCCGTACAATTGCCCACAGCTACAGGAGAGCACCAAGCAATACTTAATGGTCAGCTCACGTTAGAGGAGATCGGAGATGCCATCGGATCCATGGCCTCCGGGAAAACACCTGGGCCGGATGGCCTCCCGGTGGAGTACTATAAGGCATATCGTGTGTCTCTCACACAAAGGCTCCATACTCTATACACTACCACCTTAGAAGAGTGTAAGCTTCCTCCCTCAATGCGAGAGGCATATCTGGTATCCCTATTAAAGCCAGACAAAGATCCTATGGAACTTGGTTCCTACAGGCCCTTGGCCCTACTTAATACAGATTACAAAATACTTGCAAAGGTGTTAGCGGATAGATTAGCGCAGGTAGTCCCCACACTGGTCCATGCCGACCAGAATGGCTTTGTGCCTTCCCGGAGCACTTCCCTCAAACTGAGACGCTTTTTTAGAGTGGCGACAGATGCTGTGCAAGAGTGGCCAAGAGCAGGATGTCTAATCTTAGACTTGGAAAAAGCCTTCAACTCCCTAGAATGGGACTACCTGGCTGCGGTACTACTGAAATATGATTTAGGCCTAGGGTTCTTTCAGTTAGTTAAGCTGCTTTACACTGGCCCTACGGTTAGGGTTCGAATGGGACCATACATCTCGGACGCTATCCCGGTGCGTAGAGGTACTAGGCAGGGGTGCCCTCTGTCCCCCCTTCTCTTCGCGCTTGCAATAGAGCCATTAGCAGAGGCGATGCGCACCACACTGGGAGACGGTATACCCCTAGGAGATGCAGTGCATCAGGTATCGCTCTATGCTGACGATCTCCTCGTATATATAAAAGACATAGAGCGAGTTCCTGACCAGCTGGCGCACCTACTGCAGAGCTTTGCCGCAATCTCTGGGTTGCGGGTGAATGTCAAAAAATCCTGTATATATGCATTCAGCGAGGGGGGTCGCAACCCAGACTTCACCATCAGTGGTAGAAAGGTGCAGTGGAGGGAGGACACTTTCCACTACCTGGGTATCCGGATCTATCACCAGCCGAGAGATCTGTTCGATGGGAACCTGGGAAGAGCTCTGACGGCAATCCGGTCGCAAATGCAATTTTGGGGCACACTTCCACTTGCAGTAACAGGTAGAGTGGCACTAGCCAAGATGGTAATCCTCCCTAGTCTCTTATATTACTTTGCAAATTTACCTATATACATCCCTGCATCCTTTTTTGCCACACTAACAAAACTGGTCAGAGACTTTATGTGGGGAAATGCCCGACACAGAATGACGCTAGCAAAACTGTACTTACCAATAATGCTATGAGCATTACTATTTAGCTGCTCAGCTGCAGTGGATAGCCTGCTGGCTAGCGGATAGGAACCGCACAGATACGGCCACTACGCAGCCACCCTACTCACTGGAACAAATTGTTAGGCTCTTCCACCCTGCCACCAAGTCGAGGACACCAGAGCCATTGTTGCTTGCAGTGGTATACAAATGCTTCCACAGGTGCTTATACATAACCCGAGACGTCACTCCCTACGCGCCGGCGATACCATTGGAGGGATCTCCCAGTGGCCTATCGGTGCTCACGGCACAGACGATTGAGGAGTGGCAAGAGAGAGGTATTCAGACTCTCGGGGAGTTATACCGTGATGGAACACTCACACTGTATACGTCTTTGGTGGAGGACGAGGGGTTTCCACCGGGGCAATTCCTTACACACCGATCGCTGATAACCACACTGACAGCCAGATGGGGGACATGACTACAGAGCTGCGGCCACACATTACCATACAGTATTTGCATGTCATGGGGCATGGCAGACACCTCATACGCTGGTTCGCCACCTCGCTCAGGACCCATGCGGCGGTAAGCCTCAATCCCTTCCGCCGCAAGTGGGACACCAACTTGTAGACAAGGAATGGACTCAGATACTGGAGAGTCCGACACGCATACCCAGAAACATGCGGTTCCGGCAAATTCAGCTGTATATAATCCACAGGGCCTACCTCACGCCTGCTAAGATCAATCGGTATTTCAATCATGCAGACGCAGCGTGCCCGAGATGTGCTGAGCTGGGAGCTCATGTTATGGAGCTGCCCCCGGATAGGTGTATATTGGAGCGCAGTAGCCAGAATGTTACATACCTGCACAGGCCGCGAATCGCCTTTCGAATGGCCAGTATATTTACTACACAAATTCAAGAGAACGTCAGCCAATAAGGTAACATCTAGATTCCTAGATTTAGGGATGGTGGTTGCCAAAAGATTACTAACTAAAGAGGTGGAAAGCGACAGATCCACCACATGCGCAGGCGTAGCGTCATTCATTACTAGCATGGGCCAAGGCAGAAAGCATCGCAATCAGGTGCGAGGAAACACTGGGACTGCGTCAGGAACCCATAGCAGCACACTGGGGCGCCTTTTTAAACGAGTTGCGGCAGAATGAGGGGGGGGGGGTCCGGAGGGACCTTCTGACTGAGAGGCCTGGGAACAGGTGGCGCACAGCAAACATGCCACTTGAGTGTGACAGACGTGAGACACCATGAAATACATTAGCAAGTCAACACTATGCACGCATATGCGGGGACGGGGGGAAAAGGTAATATGGGCAAGGTCAATGTTGTTGGTTTTCGTTGTATCATCTGTTCATAGGTTAAATGTGTTAGAACTGAAAGAACTCTTGTAAAATTCACAAATACTGTATTTGCACTCAACTGTTCCTATCTGTAAGCTTTACACAAGGTGCAAGGATGACCACGAGATGTATAATGTAACCACTTCTTACAACGAAAAGCTTTTAAAATACATTAGATATAATTGCTAAACACTGCACTGTCAATACTGCGCTCTGTACCGTTTCGACGGTCTGCTAATGTATACGCATTGTATCATATGCACTTATTGTTGGGAAAAACATTGCATATGTATGTAACTCCTCATAAGAATGTATACACTCAATAAAACAGATTTAAACAAAAAAATCAGGGTTCTGTGAGAGGCGGTCAGGGAGTGGGTCACTCTCTTCCTCCTGTCCCTCATCAGTAGCCATGAGCAAGCCCATGTCTGCCCTGTCAACATATGGTTTGAGCCTGTTCACATGGAGCACCCTGTGGGGTCTCCTGGGAGTTCTTAGGTCCACCAGGTAGGTGACCTCTCTCTTCTGCTCAAGAATGGTATGGGGTCCACTCCACTTGTCCTGAAGAGCTGCTGGGGCCACAGGCTCCAACACCCATACCTTCTGTCCTGGCTGGTACACAGTCAGCACAGCCTATTGGTCATGCCAAGCTTTCTGTAATTCTTGGGTAGCCTCAAGGTTTTTACTTGCCTTCTTCATATACTCAGCCATCCTGGAGCGGAGACCAAGTACATAGTCCACTATGTCTTGTTTAGGTGGTTTGAGTGGTAACTCCCATCTCTCCTTCACTAAACATAAGGGACCCCTAACAGGATGTCCAAACAGAAGTTCAAAAGGGCTGTAGCCAACCCCCTTCTGAGGAACCTCTCTGTAGGCAAAGAGAAGGCATGGCAACAGGACATCCCATTTTCGCCTAAGCTTTTCTGGGAGGCCCATGATCATGCCCTTTAGGGTTTTGTTGAATCTCTCAACTAACCCATTGCACTGTGGGTGATAGGGGGTGGTACATTTATAATTTACTCCACACTCCTTCCACATAGCAGTAATGTAACTAGACATGAAGTTTGCATCTCTGTCAGTTAAGACCTCCTTAGGAAAACCCACTATGGAAAGATTTCCAGGAGGGCCCTGGCCACCACAGGAGCTGTGGTGGTTCTAAGGGGTATGGCTCTGGGTACCAAGTGGCATGGTCCACCACCACTAGAATATATCTGTGCCCAGAGGCAGTTGGAGGATCCATGGGACCAATTATGTCAATCCCAACCCTCTCAAAGGGAACCCCCACCACAGGTAGTGGTATCAGGGGGGCCTTTGTGGTACCACCTGCCTTACCACTGGCTTGACAGGTGGTACAGGAGCGACAAAACTCCTTTGTGTCCTCTGACATGTGAGGCCAGTGAAAGTGAGGGACAAGCCTGTCCCAAGTCTTGCTTTGGCCTAGGTGTCCTGCTAAAGGGATGTCATGTGCCATTGTCAGTAGGAAGCCCCTAAACTGCAGAGATATAACCAACCTCCTGGTAGCACCAGGCTAGGGGTCTCTATCCTCTGAGTAAAGGAGTCCTTCATCCCAGTAGATCCTGTGGGATCCACTGTCACTCCCAGGAGCCTCAGCAGCAGCTTGCTGTCTGAGGGGTTCAAGAGAGGGGCAGCTGTGTTGCTCCTGACTCAGTTCTGCCCTGGAAGGGCCCCCGTCCCCAAGAACTCAACCTAATCAGGCTCAAGTTCCTCTGGGACAGTTCCTTCACAGGGACTGGAATCATCGTCCTCAGGAGACTGATCCTCACTCTGAGTCTGGGGGGAAGACACTGCCTTACCCCTACTGCTCCTTCTCTTGGAAGGCCCCTGGTCCATTTTTCCAGGATCCAGGGCCTGTTCAGTAGAATACATTTTTGCCTGTGACCTGGTCACAGCAAACACATGTGCATAGATGCCCAACATTGCTGCATGTGTTCTGAGTTCCACTTCAGCCCAGGCTGAAGTTTCCAAATCATTGCCCAACAAGCATTCCACAGGGAGGTCTGAGCTAACCACAACCTTCTTAGGGCCTGTTACCCCTCCCCAGCTGAGATTCACAACTGCCAAGGAATAATCTGTCCTGACATTGCTAGCATTGGTCACTTGGTACATCTCACCAAGTATGATCTGGTCAGGGCTCACAAGGTTCTTAGTCACCATTGTGACACTGGCTCCTGTGTCCCTATATGCCACGGCCTCCTTACCATTTATTAAGGGCTGTTGTCTGTATTTGCCTAGATTACTGAGACTGACATTAGGGAGGCAATATCCATGCCCCCATCACAGACTAAGACAGCCTGAGCTGAAGTTCTGACTAGGCCAGACCCCAACTCAGATCCCAGGGTTAACCCTACTACACCCTTGTTCCCTGTACCACCACTGGGAGCTGAACTAGGGGAAACAGTTGCCTTAGGGGCAGTGGTGGTGGTAGGAGGATCTTTGGCCCTTGGGCAATTGGCATCTCTAGGCCAATGTGTTTTCTCCTTACACAGGAAGCACCAAGGTTTCTTTCTGCCTTTTCCCTTGTTAGATTGTGACTCACCCCCAGATGCAGGTTTTTGGGGCCCTGAAGAAGATTTCTGGTCTTTACCCTTCTCCCCACCTTTATCTGCTGGTTTAGCATCTTGCTTCTTTTGGTCACCACCTGTGGTCTGGTTTTTCTGCTTCACCGGGGTTCTGACCCACCTATCTGCCTTCTTTCCCAATTCTTGGGGAGAAGTCAGATCAGAGTCAACCAGGTACTGATGCAACAACTGATTTTGGCAATTATTAAGGATCTGCTCCCTCATAATCAAATTGTACAATCCCTTGAAATCATTCACTTTGCTGCCAAGTAACCAGCCTTCCAGAGCCTTAGTAGCACAATCTACAAAGTCTACCCAGTCCTGAGTCTGTGCCTTCTGGGTGTCTCTGAACTTAATCCTGTACTGTTCAGTGGTTAAGCCAAACCATCAATGAGAGCAGTCTTCAGGACTGCATAGTTGTCAGCATCCTCTTCTCTAACAGTGAGGAGCTTATCTCTACCTCTGTCAGCAAAGGAGAGCCACAAGATAGCTGTCCACTGCTCTTGAGGGACCTTCTGTACCTTACAGGCCCTCTCTAAAGCAGTTATCCATTTGTGGATGTCATCCCCACCATGGTAGGGAGGGACTATCTTGCTCAGGTTCCTATGATCATAAGTATACTCCTTAATCCTAGGGACACTGTTGCTGCCACCATGGGACTCTAGTCCCAATCTCTTCCTAGCCTTCTGGAGCTCTAAGGATTCCTTATCTAGTGCCAATTGCTCTTGCCTGAGCCTAAGCTTGACTTTCTCAAGCTCTAGAAATTGGCACTCTCTGTCATAAGAGCTGTCTCTCTTATGAGATATGGAGGTCCCTATAGAAGTTCCTGAATGGTGAGATTCAGCAGACGGAGATCTAGATCTCCTGGGTAAACTCTGCACTCTTCCTGGAGGAGTAAAGAGAGGGCCAATGGGGCCTTCTCCCCCACCTCCTGGAAGATCTAAGTTGTCCAGGTGGGAATCATTTTGATCCTCCTGGTCAGGGTTTGATTCTAGGTCAAAGAAGGTTTCACTTCCTGGCCTGTCCTCATTCCCTGCCCCACCCACTCTTTCTACCTCATCTGACCCTGGGGTCTTCGTAAGGTCATCTAAGAGTAACACCTCAATTAGATGTTGGGTGTTGGCATTTCTCCCTGTCTTCATCTTCCTAGAAGCACACATGGCTTTTAAATCCTGAAAGGTGAGACCATTGCACCTGGAAGGCAGCGAGCCACTGGCTTCTCCTTCAGAAGACATACTAAGTGTGGTGTGGTGAATGCACCTACCTAACCTAGTGGTAACTAAACTCTCTTAGGTTGGAGAAAGGGTGTGCTAGACCCTTGACTTACCCAACCCCAGGTTCAGTAGAACTTACTTATTCTAATCTTGAAGTATTATATGTGCCTAATATTTTAGTGGTTTTCAGTTAATCACTCAATGAGATTTATCTGGTAAAACAATAGCAAGCTTGAATCCCAACCGCTGCACACCAATGTGAGAAGTTGGCCTGGTATATGCTGTCCACTAATTAGAGTGGGCACCTTGCACCAGTCCAAATGACCCTAATGATGTTGAGGTCAAAGATAACCTTTAGAAAACTATCCTAGTGGTAGCTGTGGAGGGCAGCCTTCAGGCTTAATCTTGAAGGAATGTAAAGCAGCTTGTTTTACCAGAATATCACCTCCTGAATGACTAAATGAAGGAGAACCACACAGTAGTTATATAAAAATATCAATCAATCAATCAAAAATCTTTATTCGGATATGATATATCCATAAAAGCACAGATAAAATCAAACAGTAAAAACATGAACATGCGTGATCAATAAGAAGTAATGCAGTATCTTAAAAACAGTTTCTGATATAGGCCATGAGTTGTATGGGGTGCCTACCATAAAAGATACAATAAATTATAACGAAAAACAAAAATACAAATGTTAAAAACAGTTAACATCAATACAATTAATATACAATTCAGTCGGCCTTCATGGAGTACACATTGGGGCATATTCTCAAGGAGCTATCGCCGAGTTATCGGCACTTTATCGCAGCCAAAGTCGCGCTAAATTTACCGCCCCATTCACAAGCTGGTGCTAACAGCCCATAACACCAGTTTGCCTGCGAAAACACTCGCAAAAAACATCGCCACAGATGACCCAGGCAACTAACGCTAATGAGATGCAGAGTAGGCATTCCCGAGCAAAAACCCGTGACAACACCACACCTCAACATTCTCAACGACCGGCCACATCGGCAATAAGACCACAGAACAGGCGATAAGGCGCGTTAGCAGCAGGAAACTAACACCTGCTCTGACCTGGTGTAAAGTCGGACGACAAGCTGCACCATCAAAGGGAGCCCAGCCCAGAGCCACACAGGAAGAACAACAGATGCCATGGAGCCACTCACCATGCACCCCGGAGCCCTGAGGGGGCAACAACACCCACCGCCACCACCCCCAGGACCGCCCGCCACCACCCCAACGGACCCACCCCCCCGGACCACCACAGAGGCAGCGCAGACAAAGACAGCGGATATACAGGAAATTCACCAGCCCTACAGACCTAACACCAGACAATGCCAATGCCCACTACAGGCCCAAAAGGACAACCATCCTCCGCATCCTGAACATCATTGCCCACAGGCTGATGGTACCAACACAGCGGACAACCAACATCCCTCCGCAGACAAAGCTGCTGGCTGTGCTGCACCTGTTGGCCTCTGGTATCCTCCCAAACAACAACCGCCCGAGTCGGAGGAGTCTCACAGCCAGCCCCATCCAAGTTCCTCACACCTGGCCTGGATGCCCTCACCAGCTGGGGACCCCAGCACCCATACGTCCCCCACAATGCGCAGGAACAGCGGGAGACCAAGCAAGGACAATACGCCATAGCTGGATCCCCGCACGTGTCGGGGGCAATCGACTGCACACTTGTCCCACTTGTGCCCCCTGCCAACACCTCACACAATACCCTAAAAGAAAGCACACGCATCCCATCAACGTGCAGGCAATAGTGAACCACAGGGGACTCCTCACCAATGTCATAGCCAACTACCCAGGCAGTGTGCATGATCCCTTCATCTTCCGACAGTCCAACATCAACCAGCGCTTCCAGGATGGTACCTATGGAAATGCACTGCACGTCGGCAAGTACCAAATGAACACACCACACACCTCAACTCCACAATCATGCAACTCACAACTCTGGCACTGCCCACGTCACAAAATCACATACAACATGCCAAACAACATGCCCCCCCCACCAGACACGACAGCACAACTTACTGTGGCAACCTTGGTTAGCCATGTACATGAGCCATCAACGCCATGGCACCTCAGCCACACAATACCGGAATGTGGGGAGAGGTGGGAACCAGGCATGTGCGAAGGCAAGTGACCCATGAATGATAATGTGCACAATGCCAAGTGTTGCGGAGATGTGCTGGACAGACTGCAGTATGCAGACCACAGACATAGCCATGTCTACATGCACTGCTGGTGTTTGGAGTGTAGTGGACAGTGGACGCAACAATGCTACCCCAGCCAGTGGGGAAGATCGCGGAAATGTATCTTGTGATGTCCCCCCCTGTAAGCATGTGCGGAGTGGGCTGGCCCAGAGGACGCCAGGCCAGCATAGGGGTGTGAATAAAAAGCACGTAGCCCTGGGCATGGTTCTCTTCCGGAATGCCCAACGTGCCTGCCAGGGCGGCAGCTCCCACCCCGCCACGAGGCAGACGCCGTTGCCGTGAGCGGTGTGGCCTGCGATCCTGTGCGCCTGCTGCACCCCGGGCCGCTGGTCCCCGAACCCGTCATGCCCGCCCCAGCGCAGCCAGGCCTCATTGCTTACCTGCCGACACCGGCGTGTGTCGAAGAGGGCCCACCACATGCCGGCGCAAGCTCCAATCCCGAAGCCCGCGACCATGGCACCCGCCTCAGACCATCACGGCCTCCGTGACACAGGCCCGCATTACTCCTTTCTCGTTGACGTACTCCACCGCTGCCTCCGGCCTACACTATGGTCAAGTAGGTCACACATTTGGAACTTAGTCTTGATTATGCAATGACAGAGTACACACCTTATGGCTGAGTTTATATCACTGGTCACCCTTCGATGTGGTGCCACCAACTCTGTGCATAGCATTCGAACTACACCTGTCTGTGGTCCCTTGCTGACTACTGCCTTCGCCCCACACTGCGGTCGAGTGGGTCACACATCTGGAACTGAGTCTTGTTTTCTGCATGGCGGAGTTCATATCAATGTACGCAAGGAGACGAGTAAGAGGAAGACGCGGTTCAGTCCGGAGGAGAAAAGGACCATCGTTACGGAGGTGATCGAACACTGCCGACAACTGCTCTGGTGTCACTAACTCTGTGCATCGCGGGCCAACAACACGTGTCTGTGGGCCCCTGCTGACCGCTGCCTCGGGCCCACACTGCGGTCAAGTAGGTCACACATTTGGAACTGAGTCTTGATTACACAATGGCCGAGTACACACTTTATGGCGGAGTTTATATCACTATACTCCCTTCGATGTGGTGACACAAAGTATGTGCATGGCATCCCAACCACACGTGTCTGTGGGCCCTTGATGTCTATGCCTTCGGACTACACAAATCCATGCCAGTCCGTACCAGGCAGGACACGGCATCGTCACTGGCTAAACACCCGCTCAGCTCTGTCGCTACTGCCTCGGTCAACCACGAGTCATCCCCACATGCCATTTCAACGCTGTGTGTCAGTGTTCCAGGAGGAGCTCGCTGAGCAGCGGTTGGCCCGTGCTGGCCGCTGCCTCCGGACTACACATCGGTCGAGTTGGGCACACATTGGGAACTCAGTCATGATTCATTTATGGCAGACATGATATCATTGTACTGGCCTCATCGCAGACTGCATCCCCTTCCAGCTCCGGGGCCTCTAAGTCTGTTCCCCGACAACCATGGACACTTTCTTCTTAAGATTTGTTGGCGACTGAGTCCATGGACTGGGGGTTGTCTTCATCATCATGTCGGTGATACTGACTATGTGGCCAAAACGAGGCAGTAGCATTCCACTCCTCCATTTGCCACTTCCGGCCGGCTCCTGCCCTCTGCATCATGCCCTGGAGGACACCTTCCACTGTCCCCCACAAACCTCCGCTACATTCACCTTCAACATCGACGAGGACCCGCTCACCTCGCGTGGCCCTATCTCACTTCACCGCAAGTCAACGTCCTGTGGTGGTGTGCCTGTGCCAGCTGCAGTGCATCCGGGGCCACTAACTCTGTGCAGCTCAAATCATGGCCCCAGTCTGGTGGCATATTGGATGGCCTCTGGGTCGATGGCCTGGGGGTCATCAGCGCCATGTATCTGTGGCCCTGTGCTGTCCGCTGCCTCCGCCCTCAACTGCGGTCCACCTGGGCTCACACATCAAATTGAGTCCTGACCTGCCTGGACGTCGCATCACCGCAGGATGCACGCGCCACCACCGCCAGGACCATGTCCAGACAACAGGTGCCAGAGTCGGAAGTGTCTTACTGCCAGACTTTCAGAGTAGCTCACACCAGTCGTGGGTGCCATCATAAGCTTGATACCCTGCTCAGCTCCTCAGGTGCCACTAACTCAGTGCACCACAAATCAAGGACCATTCTGCTTGCATGTAGGGTGAACACTGTACTCTCTCTGGCAACCACCATGATGCTTCACAGTTCTTTCTGTTATGCTGATGTTTTATGTTCTGCTTCAATTATGATCACTGTTAAAGTTGTTGCCAGCACCAACGACTCCCTGCGGGCTGGCTTACACTCACCCCACACACATCCAGCACATGCGTCACTGTACATGTGACCATGCCAATAAAGGTGTCGAGGGCACGTGCTCGTGGCCAGTTCAACGAACTATCTGAGTGTGTCCGTGTGCTCATGATGTATGCATTAGGGCCCCGGCCCCACAACCTTACATTGTGCCGTGTGCAGAGGATGCAGCCATGTCACCGCAGGCAGAGGGTGGGACATTGCACATGTAGCTTTGTCGTCCCCCACCCAATACGTAGGAGGAGTGAACTTGGCCGGCGTACGCCAGTCCGGCGGGGGGTGTGGGTGATTATCACGTGGCTCTGGGTGTGGTTCAGTACTGGAAATGTGCAAAGGCATGTGTCCCTGTCGCAGTGTGGGTCTCCATTGGGGTGGGTAGGTGGTCCATGATGGGACTTTGACACCCACGTATGGGATCTAGTTCGTCTCCCATGAGGTAGTACCCCACCCGCACATGTTCGGCCAGCCCCTTCTGGCAGTCTGACAGCTGGCCTTGTAATGGGATGTGTGCTTAGGTGGGCTACTGTGAGCCAGCCGGGGAGGTGGGTGCGTCCAGCTGTGTTGTCCGTGCAGGGGGTGGTATGTCCTCGGTGCAGCGGGGCTGCCCTGCTCCTGGAGCTCTTTTGCCTGAGATGTCCATGGACTGTTGTAGGGCGTCGGTGTCGGAAGTGTAGAGGTCCTCTTCAGCATCACTGATGGGTTGTCTGGTCTGCTCTGCTGGAGGTGTTGTTTGTCCCTCTGCAATGTGAAGGGGAGATGCTTGTTGACATTGTGTTGGCATGTATGTTGACGCATTGTTCGGGTTTACATACAGACTGCATGCCATTGTACATTGTGACTGTTTTGGTTGGCGGACTATTTGATGCGGGATAGTGGACAATTGGACTACATGAGGTAGGTGATGTTGTACACGTACATTTTCATCTCACAGTTTCCAGCTATGTCAGATGTGATTGGCCATTTTCTACGCACAAGCGGAGCCAGTTGTGTCCTCTGTTCTGCGGTGTAAGTGTTGCACTGTGTCCCACATTGCCGTCCATGTGGATGTGCTGTGATTGCTATGTGTGTGTGCTGCATTGTGTGAGAGTCGCACCTGCTGCTGTGATTTTGCTGCCCCTTATCCCTTGGAGGCGGTGTGCCTTTGGCTTTTGTGCTTTTGAGGTGCTGTGATGTTGGCGACTGGGGTCATTTGTGCTCCTGGACGGATTTTGTTCTCTTGTGCATTGTTTGTCTGCAGACGTATTGTTGACGTCAGTGGTTGTTTGTGCACGTGGATGTGTCAGGGTGTGACCTGCTCCTTCCGGATGTAGTCCACTCAGCCACCTCAGTCTCGTGGCGTGCACAGTGTCATGGTGATTGTACTCCGGCCCTGCTCCTCATCATGTGGTGTCACGTGCATTGTCAGTGTGGCTCTCGCATATGCATCTTTGCTGTGTTTAGCACTGGTGCATGTGTGTGTCGTGGAATTGGTGTTGTGTGGGGTGGGACCCCTTCGGGCACATGGTGGACGGGGGCCTACTATGTGTGCTGCAGTGTGCCACGGGGATCAGGGACATGACCCAGGGTCGTTGTGGGTGTGCGGTATGCTACACGTCGTTGTGCATGTGTGCCATTGTGCCCGTCCCCCCAGTCCCTGTTAGTTACTCACCCTGTTGATGTTTTGTCAAGTCATGTCGAGCAGTGTCTGGACTCCCGACTCATTGCACCGTCTCCGCACTCATGACTGTGTCCGCCATTTGCACCAGCTCCTCCTGTGGCGCAGGACTCCCACCTCCATTCGCCGTTGCTGCCTTCCGGGTGGCAGCGGGTTTCTGCTTGGTTTGGCTTCTGACTTCGTGCCAGCGCATCTTGGCCTCCTCGGCAGTCCGACTGCAATCAGGGTGGAATGCCATTTTTCCGTCTGTGTTGCCAATGAAACGGTGGTGGAGACGGACAGTTGTTGTTAGTGCTCTGTCACCTCCGTGACGACGATCCGGTTGTCATGCAGACTGTACCCAGTCTTCCTCTTCCTCTTCTCCTTGGCCTTCCCCGACCCCGAGGTTCCTTGCTGGTGATCTGTGGGGCTTGTGGGGTTCGCGTTGACCTGGGCACTCATTCCGGGTGCGTCCATGTTGCTACGCTTTTTATTTTGTTTGTGGTGTATTTTTCTTGTTCGGCTTTTATGGTGCATTTCCCCGCCAGGCGCGTGGGAATTGCAGGCCTGTCGCTGTTTTTTTTTCCGAGGTTGGCCTCATCGCAACATTATTCACGTTGGTGTTTCGCATTTTTTGGGCGTGGCGTTGTTTTTTACGCAGTCATTTGGTGCGTTATCGTGGGACTATCGCATGGTGCCGCCAGGTTGAGAATACTACGTTAACACGGCGTTGTTTTCCCGTGATGGACTGCGATGTGAGAAGTTGCGTTAAGCTAAACTTGCGGTGGTTATCACACGTTCTTGAGAATATGCCCCATAGTTCTGCGTGTGCATACTGCTGATTTCAAAAATGAGCCGACACAGAAAATTAATTCATCTTCTTCCAGTTTAAGGATTTTCATGTAGGCTACTTTGAAATCAATAATAGCACGTTTTTTTAAAAATGGCATCAAGAATCCTTTTGTAAATTTAGAATAAAAACTACAAGAGAATAAAAAGTGTAACGATGTTTGATTACTTCGTTCATTGCACGGGCAGGGCAATTCATCGAGATTAGCATTATATCCTAAAGGAAAACATAATAGGAATTTCAAAGTGCCAGCCCTTAGGCGGAAGAACAATCCTCTCTCCCAGCGACCTATAGGTTTTAAAAGATATCGGGCTGGCAGATAGGAGGTATCCTCAATAGACATATACCTAACAACTGAGGTTTTCTGAGCCTCTTTCCCATGTCTTGCGTCACTGTACTGTTCGTACAGAGCCTCTTGTAACACTTTTTATTTATAGCCTCAGAATCGGTTGGATTTAAGAAAATATGCAAAAGGTTCACGCTTTTTAAGCTCTCTCTTACAGCAGCGAGCCAGAGTATATCCCCACCCTTCTCACATTTAAGACAATTGATTATTATGTCTCTGGTAAGGGTTGCTGCCGAGTTTTTCCAAATTGCGAGCCAAAATAAGGCCGGGCGAGCCCTAATATAATCTTCAACGTAGGACAATTTCAATTCTTTGTGACAGACATACACAGAAGAAGAAATCGGGGCTCCCAAGAGTTTCCTACAAAATCTATTTTCTTCTCCCTGGATACTATTGCATTTTGTAAAGCCCCAAACTTCAGCGCGTATGTTGCGGTGGGGATACACTGTAATTTAAAAATGTTCTTAATAGCTAAAACCACTTCTGTCCATTTAGGTTGAGATAGACCAAGGATTGTATTAATACTTCGTGAAAACTTACTTCTACTTGAAGGAATGTAAAGCAGCATGTTTTACCAGAATATCACCTCCTGAATGACTAAATGAAAGAGAACCACACAGTAGTTATATAAAAATATGTATTTATTAATATAACACTCTCTACTATCCTCTACATGAGGATAGAACACAAAGCACACAATACGAGATCAATAGAACAGTTGCAAGTAGCACAATACACAGTGGGCTCCAGGGGGAGACCAAACCATATACTAAAATAGTGGTATAACAGTCATGACTGAGATCAAGACAAGGTCTGGAGCACGTAGAATCGCTGGGACCCTGAGGAACCACCCAAGGTGAGTAGACAGGGACCCCATGGAGGCCGGGTGCAGTGTGGGAACACGACCGCGGGCTCCGTACAATTCTTTGGGGAAGTCGCGGTTACACTTTTAAAGTTTAAGGACTCTTCTAGGAGGACTTCGACCAAACCTGTTGGAACTTAAGAGTTTGAAGAGCCACCCCACCCGTGGATACCGAAGTACCCGAGTTGCCTATCCCAGAGGAGCCGGGTGCATAGGTCTAAAGTGGCGTCAGAAACTACCGTCGTTCTCAATGGAGAGCTGCAAAGAAGTACTGCTACTGTGAAGGTGAAAAGGGTCCGGTGGAATCCTGGATTCGGGGAAGATGGAAGCTGAAAGCAGAGGGGACAGAGTCTGGGTCACTTCAGAGTGATCAGGGGCTCGGTAGACGAATGCCCACCGATGTTGGTTACTTCAGGTGCGAAGAAGGGATGCTTGACTCTGCAGCCACGAGGACCAGGAAATGTCGAGGAAAACCAGAAGCCGGAGGTGAGCTGTCCCATGAAGGATGTCGAGTGCTGAGGGGTCGGTGTCCGGCTGGAGCACCAACAAGCCTTAGCAAAAGTAACCCACGCAGGAAGGTCAAGCAGGTTACGGTGTGGACCAACAAGATCCAGGGGACTCACCAAGCACTGGGAAGTCAGGGCACATCTGGAGCAACCAGGAAAGCCCAGCATAAATCAAGATGACCCTCAGAGGGACCCACAGAGTCGCGAGGGGACCTCGGGCAACATTGCAAAGTACCAGCCCACGGAGCACTCGGTGTGAGGAGGCTGGAGTTCTTTGGTGCAAATACTGCTCAGGGTCAGGACTACACAGAGTTCAATGCACAAGCTCGGGAATCGCCAACAAGCATTTCCACTTGCAATTGGATGCGGTGCACAGGGGTTCGGGTTATGCAGTCCCCACGAGGGATACTGGCCTCAAACTCGGTGAGAGGGCAGATCAACCTCAGGGACTTTCGGAAACCCACCTCCTGTGTTGCTGAAATCTTCGGAGTCCGCAGGAGCTCAGGAGCAGCAGACTGGTTAGTTGCGGTTAGGTAGCTGCAATGCAGGGGAGTGACTCCTTCACTCCAAGGGAGATTCTTCAGTTGTCTTTAGTGCACCAGAGGTCCTGCACGGAGCCTGTATGGAGCACGGGCACGAACTAAGCTTCGGATGGAAAGGGGGACGAAGTCGAGCCCAGTCGAGGTCCAGCGAATTCCAGAGTGCCCAGACGGTCGAAGGTCAGTGGTTTCTTCTTGTAGAATCTTGTCCACGTAAAATCTAAAATCTTACAGCCAGGTAAGCCCTTTTGTACCCACGGGAGAGGGTTGGACAGATTCTGGGGACCCTCCTAGGGGAGGGGTAGGACAGAGGGGTGGTTACACCCATGTCCGTTGTCCAGTTTCGCGCCAGAGCAGGAGCCAATGGCTCCCAGAACTGGTTTGAGCTTGACTATGCACAGGGACACCAAGGGGCATATTATCAAGGGCAGTATCACCACTTTAGCGGCACTTTTTGCCGCCAAAGCGGCGATAATTTTATCGCCCTATTAGCAAGCTGTCGCTAACAGCTGTTAGCAACAGCTTTATGGCGAAAGCGGCCGTTTTCTTGCCTCTTTGCATGTCAGCGATAATTATCGCTAATGACATGCAAAGTAGGCGTTCCCAACTAAAAGCGACTGAAAACAGTCGCAAACACAACTTCCCCCTATTAGCAATGCCCGCGAAGCGATAAAATAATTTGCGCTAACCGCGATTATCGCTGGAATCTAACACCTCTTTAAAACTTGACTTAACCATTCTAGTCAATGGGAGGTGGATTGTAAGGTTAAGTCCTCACCTGACTATTAGCAAGCTTTTCATTAGCGCGTGGAATTTATCGCTGGATTTCGCGCGCTATTACTGGGTTTCGCCGCTATCACTGGATTTTCTATCGCCTTGGGGAGATAAGCGTTGATAATAACGCGTTATCTCCGCGATGTAATCCAGCGATAGCCGGCGATAAAAAAAACAGCGCTAAGTGCGCTTTACGATAATTATCGCACATCCTTGGTAATATGCCCCCAAATGTGCCCAGATGCAGACTTTAAGGCACTCTCAGAGTGCACCCACCCAGCCCCAATACACTAAACCCTGTCTGGGAGGTGGTCACACCTCCCTGTGACAGGATGCCTATTGTGCTGCCTTCCTCTGCTCGAGCTTGGCTCAGCAGCAGGAGGGCAGAAATGTGTCTCTGGTCGGCAGCACCCATTTTGTGCTGTCCGGGTCGAGAAGGCTGGCACCGGTTAGACCAGTGACCCCACGAAGCTCGCTTCTGAAGGGTGGAATCATACCTCCCACACCAGTTACTGGTGTGGAGGTATGATTCCAAGGTATTTGATACCAAACACGATATGTTTCTATGCAGCCATTTTCGAGATAGCATTTACCGCAAGGTTATAATGCACCTCTACCTATATGTCCGGCTGAGTCACAGACAACCCGGGAGAATGGTCTCCGAAGGCTGCAGAGAGGCTCTGCTCATGCAGGGGCACCCTCTCACTAAAAACCCAGCACCCTGCCTTCAGGATGGATAAGGCCTGCTATAGGGGTGACTTATAAGTTTTAAGTGTAGTGACCTATAGATATAGTGAACCTATATCTAAAGTAAGTGGTGCAAGCACCATCTTAGACAGGCTGCTGTAGCAGACCTGGAGTTCCATTTTGCATGGCCTCTCATGGGTGGCATAATACATGCTTCAGCCCATGGGTGGCCTCTGGGGTACCTATGCCCTGGGTACATGGGTACCATATACTATGGACTTATAAGGTTACCCCAGTATCCAATCTGGAGTGTACCAAAGTACATGTATGTCAATTTAAGGGAGAAAGCAGATAGAACGGGGTCCTGATTAGCAGGATCCCAGTCAGACTAGTCAAAAACAGTGAGACATCAAGCAAAAAGTAGGGGTAACCATAAGAAGCAGATCCTACTTTCCTACACTTAGTATGCTAAAAATAATCCTCCCTCTTTTGTTATTGAACACTAGGAAGATCGTTGTTCAGGCCTTGGTGACGTCAAAATTGGACTGCGCTAATAGCCTGTACCTGGGCCTACCTGACTACGTTACTCAGCTCCTACAAGTAGGGTAGAATGCTGCGGCTAGAGCGATCCTTAGACCGAAGCCTAGATCTCACATGACTCCCATTCTCAAATCTCTGCACTGGGTACGAATGAAAGAAAGAATTAAGTTCAAAGCCATGGTGATATTTTTTAAAGCACTCCATGGCTTAGGCGCTAAGGGCCAGATGTATCATCATTGTATTTTGCGAGTCCTTAATAGCGAATTTTACCGATTCGCTATTAAGGACTCGCAAAATGCAATGTATGTAGGTTTTGCTATAATAATTGCGATTCCTACATATTCCTTAATTGCGAATCGCAAATTGCGATTCTCAATTAAGGAATACCTTCCCATTCATACCTATGGGCCTAGAGGTCCATTTGAATGAATGGGAAGACATTCGCAATTTGCGAGTACCCAATAGGTATTCGCAAATTGCGAATACAATTTCAAAGGTGCAAGGGTGCCAAAAGGACACCCTGTTGCACCCCTGAAATATGCATGTGTGCACATGTGGCGCACATACATGCCCTAAGGGCAAGTATGTGCGCCACATGGCACTTTAAAAATGCAAAAAGTTAATTTTTCTAGGAAATTGCAAATTACCACCAACTTGAATTTGGTTCTAATTTGCGATTCCTTAAGGCCAAATCGCAACTTTTGGGTGCTAATAAGAATTGCATTTAAGGAATCGCAATTTGCGATTCCTTAAATGCATTCGCAAAATAGGGAATCGCAAATTTTTCGGTTCCCTATTTTGCGATGGCTTTTTGGGATGATACATCCAAAAGGCTTTTTCCCGTTGGCAAACGGGCTGATTCTGAGAATCGGCCCATTTGCGAACGCGAAAAAGGCTTGATACATCTGGCCCCAAGTACCTAATTTAGCGTGTTATCCGCTACACTCCGACCAGGACCCTAAGATCCTATTCTGCAGATTTTGCACGCATCCCCAAAATACGCTTAGCACTCATAGGGGACAGATCATTTGGGTTTTTGAGTGTACAAACATGGAACAACCTACCTGCGATGTTGAGAGCCTCTGCCAACCTGTCAATATTCAGGAAACATCTCAAAACCTGTTTTTTCAAGAATTAGTCACACTTCAGCGATCTACCACTGATTTCCACCTTCAGTGCCAGGACACTCTAGCTTGAGTAGCTGTGCGCTGTATCAAATCCACTTCATTCATTCATTGTTTGTTGAAACACCATGTGAAGGTAGAAGAACCCACACAACTGTGCATATGGTCTGCCCTGTGCTGCAGTTCCCCTACTCACTTTTAAAGATTGAGTAAAATAAAAATGCTTTTGGATGTCGGGCCATCTTTTCTCCTGCCTCCAGGTGATTGGAAACATGGCGGTGAAACTCATATGCAACCAAGAGAGGTACAGCTCTGCTTCTGCCTACCTTAAAACCGTGCACTGTCTACCTATCAGATTAAGGGCGAAATTCAAACTTCTGTGCCACACACATAGTCGTGTAAAGGAGACAAGGGGCACCCTACTCACATGGAACCAGGGTACATAGTATATAAGCAGAAACAGTGGTTCCTGTTGAAGGAAGTGACCCGATTTGGGCCACCCTGGTCACTCACGACCACCTCTCAGCCTTCCATACAAATGAAGAGTCGGTCAGTCAGTAGAGAATACAAACCAAAGTTATGTTATTAGTATTTGCTCAAGTGGAGCCCACTCTGACCAGCCTCCTTATACAGCTGCCGAGGGACTGACCCTCACCAACATAACATCAGATATTATACATTTCCAATACCCAACAGCACCCACCCAGACTGGAAATTTCCAGTTGGAGCAGGTTAACATAGGAGGCACAGAAGGATGAGCTACCATCCTGAGACCAGGAACACACTATCTTAGCTTCAAGGTTACTCAGCCTGTGCCCGACTCTGAGAGTGGGAGCAGGGCTACATACGAGGAAAGGCATGCAAACACAGAACAAGCTATTCATTAGTGCAACGAATCTCAACCTTGAATAATAAAATAAACAATCGAGGCTGCTTTTTCTGCTGAAGCAGACAGTATGAGACAGAAGCTTCATTTCGATCATGGCACAAAATGGCGGCTGAATACAAAATGGTGCCGCAAATGCTAACTTAACTCGCACAATGCTAGAAGGAGTCAGTTAGACTTATTTTCAGTCCAACAGACCCTCCTTTTAGCATTTGCTAGCAATTTTCATCTAATGCATAGGATAGTAATAAGTGATCTTGTTAAAAGACTACTAGTACTCTTTGTATTCACACATTTATCAGTACTCAAAAATGCCCTCGTCGATGGCCATTAAGTCGTGGACAGCTTGCATCATCATAGTCGAAGACTTAACATCATGCACGGGAGCCTTTGGTGTAGTTGTGAACTTCCCAATACAGTAAGCACAACAAGCAGGGAGGCAATGGATGCATAAACAACAAGTTAAAATAACACCAGCAATTACTACTAGAAAGATAAGGATCTTCCAACCCCATGTTGCAATTAAACCCCACAACCAACCAGAAAGGTTCCAAGTACCATTCCCTTGGTGAATGTTGGATGCAAGCCTGTGCAACTTCTGTATCGCAGCTTATACATTTGGAGCGTGGTCCAGTATGTATACACAGCAGCTACTACTGATAATGTGACAGGCCCCACCCCGATCAGCAAGGAGGACGTCTAACACCATCCTGTTTTGAAGAGCTACAAGCCTCTTAGCCTGGAGCTCAGCTGTAATGTTTGTTAGAATCCCAGCTGTGGTATTAATGACCCCTTCCACCACCCTAGTGAGGCGGCGGATATTAAGGCTATTAGACATTGGGCCCCAAAAAGGAACGATACCCTTCATGGCATCAGTGAACTGCTGCAGGGTAGTATCTGTTTGATCAATGTCTTCTGTATTGATGACCCTTCTGATCCGGGATAGGTGGACACCCCTACGCTGCAATCAGTTATCCCTATGGTAGTTGGATGGAGCTATATACACCGGGGGAAGGAGGAAAGAGACATACCATATGCCAGACCACCCCCTGGGAAGCCAAAAATAAGCCTGGGACCCACAAACGAAATAAACATTATGGGGTGGAAGTAAAGGTGGGCTACTTGTGCTCAACACATAGGCATAGTTGCCATTACTCTGTCCCACTGGAACGTTTCCAAAGCCTTGAACGCAAAAGCTAGCTGTTGTGTTAACTACCAGCACTGGCATTGCTTCATCCTGAGTAATATTGTGCATATGGAACGACCTGAAGTATTCAGTGACGTTAAACCCCTGAAAGTCCAACATTTCATTTCAAAGCCATGTTACATTTTTCTCATTCTCGTATATATTCATGCAGGCTGTTGGAGACAATGTATCAGGGGCCCCTCGCTCTCCTGGAGTAAACCCTTGGTGAACACGTATATATTCTAACACAGTATCATAATCAGCATATGTCATATTCATGGCATCAGCATGGAAATGGGTATACACCATGGTAAACAGTTGGAACCAGGCCTCGCAGCTTCCCAGATAGGAAAACGGCAAGGACAGCAGTACATCATTTTTATGTGTCACAGAAGAGAGCAGGCCGCAAATCCAGCAATTGGTAACATTCGATGTATGGTGTGCCTGGTGGAGCATCTGCAGAAAGACATTATCTACATGCGTTTTTCTGTGCTCACCCTTGTGAGGGGCTAAGGTAATAAACATGTGCGACCCCTGACCTTGACTGGTAGGTCGCTCCCCCACCACACTGCTCCGTCTGTGTGCCCTGCTGCTGCCCCTGATTGTGCTCGTTTTTTTCCTTTCTGTGCCCCCTTGCTGCCCCTGATTGTGATCGTTTTTTCGTTTCTGTGCCCCTTGCCGCCCCTGATTGTGATCGTTTTTTCCTTTCTGTGCCCCCTTGCTGCCCCTGATTGTGATCGTTTTTCCTTTCTGTGCCCCCTTGCTGCCCCTGATTGTGATCGTTTTTCCTTTCTGTGCCCCCTTGCTGCCCCTGATTGTGATCGTTTTTTCCTTTCTGTGCCCCTTGCTGCCCCTGATTGTGCTCGTTTTTCCTTTCTGTGCCCCCTTGCTGCCCCTGATTGTGATCGTTTTTCCTTTCTGTGCCCCCTTGCTGCCCCTGATTGTGATCGTTTTCCTTTCTGTGCCCCCTTGCTGCCCCTGATTGTGATCGTTTTTCCTTTCTGTGCCTGTTTCCCGCCGCTGCGCCCTGCGGCCCCGCCCTCACTGCCCATTCGCTGCCCCATTCCCTGCTCCTCCCTCCCACCTCCCCATTTATGGCGGCCGCTGCGTGGTGAAGAGAGCGACCCCTGACCTTGACTGGTAGGTCGCTCCCCACCACACAGCTCCGTCTGTGTGCCCTGCTGCTGCCCCTGATTGTACTCGTTTTTTTCCTTTCTGTGCCCCTTGCTGCCCCTGATTGTGATCGTTTTCCTTTCTGTGCCCCCTTGCTGCCCCTGATTGTGATCGTTTTTCCTTTCTGTGCCCCCTTGCTGCCCCTGATTGTGCTCGTTTTTCCTTTCTGTGCCCCCTTGCTGCCCCTGATTGTGATCGTTTTCCTTTCTGTGCCCCCTTGCTGCCCCTGATTGTGCTCGTTTTTCCTTTCTGTGCCCCCTTGCTGCCCCTGATTGTGATCGTTTTTCCTTTCTGTGCCCCCTTGCTGCCCCTGATTGTGCTCGTTTTTTCCTTTCTGTGCCCCCTTGCTGCCCCTGATTGTGATCGTTTTCCTTTCTGTGCCCCCTTGCTGCCCCTGATTGTGCTTGTTTTTCCTTTCTGTGCCCCCTTGCTGCCCCTGATTGTGCTTGTTTTTTCCTTTCTGTGCCCCCTTGCTGCCCCTGATTGTGATCGTTTTTTCCTTTCTGTGCCCCCTTGCTGCCCCTGATTGTGATCGTTTTTCCTTTCTGTGCCTGTTTCCCGCCGCTGCGCCTGCGGCCCCGCCCCCTCACTGCCCATTCGCTGACCCATTCCCTGCTCCTCCCTCCCACCTCCCCATTTATGGCGGCCGCTGCGTGGCCGCGCCGCTGGCGCACCGAAGGCGCGCCTAAGGCAAGCCCGTCTGCGCCCGTCCGCGCCGTGGCCGCGCCCGGCGCCAGACCCCCTGGTCCGGGCATCCCCCGCGCCCGCCACATCAACAGATGCCGATACGACGCCAGCACCCTCCACGCACTCAACCCCGGAAAAGATCACGCCTGCTACCAGGCCACCCCGAAGCACACCCAAGGGCCCTTCACCTGCCGGAACTGCAGCTTCGCCAGCACCCGCCCCGCCAAACCACCGCCCAGGAAAGAACCCAACTACCTCAGATGCATCCTCCTCAACACCCGCTCCGCCCGCAAACACGCCATCGAACTCTGGGACCTTCTCGACTCAACCTCCCCAGACGTCGCATTCCTGACGGAGACCTGGCTGAATCCCGCTTCAGCCCCCGACATCGCCATTGCCATCCCCGGACGGATACAAGATCACCCGCAGGGACCGCACCAACGGAGTCGGAGGAGGCATCGCCATCGTCCACAGGAACACCCTCAGAGTCTCAACCAACACCGACGACACCCTCAGCACCGCCGAACACATGCACTTCCAGATCCACACCGATCCCAACACCACCCTCAGAGGAACCCTCATCTACAGACCCCCGGACCCCGACCACAGTTCAGCGATTCCATCGCTGACTTCGTCAGCACACACGCCATCGCCTCCACGGACTACATCCTCCTCGGGGACCTGAACTTCCACCTCGAGAACAACAAGGACACCAACTCCACCACCCTGATCGACAACCTCGCCACCCTCGGACTCAGACAGCTCGTGACTACACCCACCCACGCCGCCGGCCACACGCTAGACTCCATCTTTTCCGCAAGCCCACACGTCTCCTTCAACCACACCTCCGAACCCCACTGGACTGACCACCACTGCATCCACTTCACCTACAGGAAGCCCACCACGCACCACCGCACCGAACAAATGCCTCGCCGCTGCTGGAGCAGAGTCACGGAAGACCAGCTAACCACAACCCTCGCCCTGAGCCCACCCGCCGAACCCTCCGACCCCGACACCACCGCCCGCAACCTCAGACAGTGGATCAACGACTGCGCCAACACCCTCGCCCCGCTCAAGAATCCGCCCAACAGCCACACCAGCAAGAAAGCCACCTGGTTCACCGAAGACCTCCAGGCCTCCAAACGAACATGCCGAAAACTGGAGAAGATCTGGCTCCACGAACGGACAGCGGACAGCTACGCCGCCCACAAGAGCGCCACCCGCAATCACCATCACCTCATCAGATCTGCCAAAAGGGCCTCACTCAAAGACCGCCTAGACAACAACGCACACAACAGCAAAGAGCTCTTCAACATCGTGAAGGAACTCTCCAACCCCAGCTCCAACACCAACGACATCCAGCCGTCGCAAGACCTGATGCGACTCACTGGCCACCTCCTTCCACCGCAAAATCGCCGACATCCACGACAGCTTCAACACCACGACCGCCCCGGCAACCACCGAGACCACTGCCCCCACAACCACCAACCGCCTGCTCTCCTGGACCAACATCAACAACGAGGACACCAGCGAGATCATGAACACCATCCACTCCGGTTCACCGCTAGACCCGTGCCCTCACCACATCTTCAACAAAGCCAGTACAGCCATCGCGCCCCATCTCCGGAAAATAATCAACATCTCCTTCGAGACAGCAACCTTCCCGGAAAGCTGGAAGCATGCCGAGATCACCGCCTTACTCAAGAAACCCAAGGCAGACCCCAAGGACCTCAAGAACTTCCGACCCATCTCTCTGCTCCCGTTCCCCGCGAAGGTCACCGAGAAAATCGTCAACAAACAACTGACCCGCTACCTCGAGGAGAACAACATCCTGGACCCTTCCCAGTCCGGCTTCCGCAGCAACCACAGCACCGAAACCGCCCTCATCGCCGCCACCGATGACATCAGGACCCTGCTGAGACAACGGAGAAACAGCAGCCCTCATCCTCCTGGACCTATCAGCCGCCTTCGACACGGTCTGCCACCACACACTACGAACACGCCTTCACGACGCCGGGATCCAAGAGAAGGCCCTGGACTGGACCACATCCTTCCTTTCCGGCAGAACACAAAGCGTCCGCCTCGCCCCCTTCCGATCCAAGGCCACCAAGATCATCTGCGGCGTACCCCAAGGCTCCTCCCTCAGCCCAACGCTGTTCAACATCTACATGGCACCCCTCGCCCACGTCGCCCGACAGCACAACCTCAACATCATCTCCTACGCCGACGACACCCAGCTGATCCTCTCCCTCACCAAAGACCCTCACACCTCCAAAGCCCACCTCCACGAAGGAATGAAGGCCGTCGCCGAATGGATGAGGACCAGCCGCCTGAAGCTGAACTCGGACAAGACGGAGGTCCTCATCCTTGGTTCCAACCCTTCAGCCTGGGACGACTCCTGGTGGCCAACATCACTGGGAACAGCCCCGCCACCCACCGACCACGTACGCAACCTAGGGGTCATCCTCGACCCCACCCTCTCCATGACTAAGCAGGTCAACGCCGTTTCCTCATCCTGCTTCAACATCCTCCGAATGCTCCGCAGGATCTTCAAGTGGATCCCCACCGAAACAAGAAAAACAGTCACCCAGGCCCTCGTCACCAGCAGGCTGGACTACGGAAACGCCCTCTACGCAGGAACGACGGCTAAGCTCCTGAGACGGCTGCAACGCATCCAGAACGCCTCTGCACGTCTTATCCTCGACATCCCCCGACGCAGCCACATCACACCCCACCTGAGAGACCTGCACTGGCTCCCTGTCAACAAGAGGATAACCTTCAAGCTCCTCACCCACGCACACAAAGCACTCCACAACTCCGGACCAGCCTACCTCAACAGACGACTCAGCTTCTACACCCCCACCCGCCAGCTCCGCTCGACCAGCCTCGCCCTCGCCACAGTTCCCCGCATCCGGAAAACGACCGCCGGCGGCAGATCCTTCTCCCACCTCGCCGCCAAGACCTGGAACACCCTCCCCACCAACCTCCGACAGACCCAAGACCTACTGGCCTTCAGAAGACTCCTCAAGACCTGGCTCTTCGATCAGTAGCAGCACCACCCCCTCTTCCCCCAGCGCCTTGAGACCCTCGCGGGTATGTAGTGCGCTTTATAAGTGACATGATTGATTGATTGATTGATTGTGCTCAGGGGGGACGGGCGTTGTACCAATCAAAGAATACACAGGATATTTTTCTTCAAGAAACCTCTATATTCTAAACATTGTTATCAGAAAGATCAAAATAATTACTACGAAAACAATTTTACTCTTAACAGACCAACTAGACCAACCAGGCCCATTCTACCCGAAACGCGGGGCTACAAAGGGCTGTACTTCCTCCCTAATGGGTCGACCTAATGGGTACATTTTGAATCAGAGGAAAGGACATGCAATGGAGCCAACGATGATAAAGCAAGAAAAGGGACAAAGTTCCCAGCGTCCGTCAGAGTCTCACTGGCAGACTCCTATAGTTCATTTAGGGTGGTGCGGTTAAGCACTTTCGGTGGAGCTGCGCGATTGCAGCCCTTTCTGAGGAAATCCCACGTCGTTCAGGGTAGTGTACCCACCCCTTTTTCTGGGGAATCACGTCGAATTCACCCTGTCCAATGTCTGAACAATGCACCAATCTCCCTTTCCCTAAACTACCTTTGGTACCACAGGCAAGGTACGCCCTATTCTTTATCCTTGCAGTCCACCTCTATTAATCTGACTTCTTCTTTGGTGCACTGTTCTTCCTTCGGGGTGCAGATTGTACCGAGCTACTCCAGGGACAGAGGGGTCTACAAACAAAGGCTCAGACTCAGAGGAACCAATGGGCTGGGGCTCAAGCACAGATGGGCCAACAGGCTGGGGCTCAAGCACAGATGGGCCAACAGGCTTGGGCTCCTGGATGGCCTTAATCTCAGATGGCACCGCCTCATTCAACACTGCATTGCTCTCCTACTCGGTGGGTGCCCCCGTTAGTCGTGCATCTGAGAAGGGAACAAAACGAGGGACCGGCTCAGTTTCAGAGTCGCTGATCCCATCGAGCATCCACTGGTCGTAGGGCAACAGAAGGGGCACCCTCCGGCAGTGGGTAGAGTGAATCCAATTCTTCCGACCGTCTACCTTCACTGCCGTCCGGGTGGCGAGGAGGGCCTGGAGGGGCCCCTTCCAGATTGGCTCCAAACTGCCTTTCCTCTGATAGTTCCTCACCAGAATGTAATCACCAGGTCGGATATCGTGGCCTGGCCCCTTGGGAGCTGGCGGTAAAGCTTCATGAATCTGTTGGTGAATAGAGCGAAGGTTTTTAGTCAACTCATACAAATAGTCCACAAGCAAAGGGTATTCAAATTCAGAAAACCGTCGAGGTCGCGGGACACCCCTGACATTTGCCGGGCGTCCCTACACGGCCTCATACGGTGACAATCCTGTCCTAGAGTGAGCCGTAGCTCTTGTAGACAAAAGAGCTAATGGTAAAGCATCCGGCCATTGCAATCCTGTGCTCTCTTTGATCTTTGCCAGCTTCAGTTTGAGAGTACCATTGTACTTCTCAACCAGACCTGTCGACTGGGGGTGGTTTGCAGCATGGAATCTCTGCTTGATGTGCAAACCATCGCACACCAACTGGATAACCTTAGAGTTGAAGTGACTTCCGTTGTCACTCCAATTCAAGCGGAGCAAACCAAAACGCGGGAAAAACGCCATGGCTGTGTTCTCTTTAGTGGGGTAAGACTCAATCCATTTGCTGAATGCGCAAACAACTACTAACACATATTTTAGATTGCTGACTCATTCCATTTCGATGAAATCCATCTGGATAACCTCAAAAGGGAAGGAAGGTGGTGCAAAATTACCAGGAGGTGTAGGGGTGCCTTTTCCAGGATTATACATCATGCATACCATACAGTACTTCACTAGGTGAGCAGCAACTTTGGGAATGTTGTCATTCTGCCATACAGGATCTAACAGTTTACATTTTCCCTTCGCACTAATGTGAGCTGGCCCGTGCGCCATAGTAACCACAGGAATGACATATGCATCCGGTAGCATCCATCTCTGCTTCTCTGACTTGTCAGTCCAGCACCCATTCTCATCCAAACGTGCTGTGCTTTCCTGCCATACTGCTAACTCCTCAATCGTTGCCTTACTCTGGATTTATTTGACATTGTCCAGAGTGTCCTCAAACATGGTGGCCTCGGGTACCCACCTGGCAGTACCCGCTACAAACATCTTTTTCATCTTCGTTCGAGCTGTCTCCTTAGCTATCTGATCTGCAAATGCATTTAACCTCCCCACATCATCGGTGATTGCCTTGTGGGGTCTGCACTTCACTATAGCCAATTTCCTCAGGAGTGTCAAGGCAGACAAAAGCCTATGTATAAGGGGCCCATTCTGAATACGTGTTCCATGGGATGTGAGAAACCCTCTCTCTGCCCAGAGCCGCCCAAAATTATGAGCGACCCTAAAGGCGTACTGGCTGTCAGTGTAGATATTGACGGCCAGTCCCTGGCTCAACTCACAGGCTCTAATAAGGGCGACTAACTCAGCTGCCTGGGTGGACTGATAAGGAACTTGTGATGTCTCAACTACCGTTTGCAATGTAGTGAGTGCATATGCTGCAGTGGTGGTACCATCTGGTAATTTGAAGCAAGAGCCATCGACATATAGTTCGCCTTGGGGGTCAGATAAGGGAACATCAGTCAGGTCTACCCGTCCCTTCGTCTCCTCCTCCGTCCGAAACAGACAATCATGTATGTCTATTTCTTCACTCTCAGAAGGGAGGGGTAGTAACCTGGCAGGGTTCAGAGTGGCACATCTTTTTATCGTAATATGTGGGGCGAAAAGTGTTAACTCATAACGGGTCAGACGTGCACTGGTAAGGTGCTGTGTCTTAGTCTTGTTCAAAAGAGTATCCACAGCATGCAGTACCATGATTGTGAGGTCAGTATCAAGTACGAGCCCAGCCGATTGCCTTATAGAGATGGCCACAACCGAGACCGGTCTTAGACAGCTCGGGCGGGCTCTTGCGACAGGGTCAAGCAAAATGGAAAAATAAGCACACAGCCGCTGCTTACCTCCAAAGGCCTGTGTTAAGACAGAGAGCGCACAACCGCCATCTCGTGTACATACAACACGAACGTCTTCGCGTAGTCAGGGGTGCACAGCAAAGCGAAATTTTTAGTTGCTCAAAAGACTGCTGGCATTCATGCGTCCACGGCAGGGGCTCATGCACGTCTTTAGTGGTTAGTGCTTGCAAACACTTTATTAGTAATGAATAATGAGGGATCCAATGTCGACAGTAGGAGGTGATGCTAATGAAGGCGCGTACATCCCTTTGAGTTTTAGGGATGGGCATTTTTACAATGGCGCTAATGCGCTCAGGGGTCAATCTCCTACCCTCCTTCGACAGTAAGAGACCCAAATAGGTGACCTCCTGTCGTCAGTATTGAAATTTAGAAAGGGACACTTTGGGGCCGATTCCGATTCGGACCGGAAATCTCTCCGACCGAGCCGGACCAGGAGAGATTTCCGACCGAATCGGACCCGTGCAGCCCGACCGAACGAGTACGATGCGCACGTATGCCATCGGACTCGAGTCGGTCGGACTCCCATTGAAGTCAATGGGAGCCTGTCATACAACGCGTACGCGGGCTCCCATTGACTCAATGGGTGTGAGGCGGACAAGTGCGCCCCCTACAGCGTGTACGCGGCGAAGCGACTCGCGCCGTACGCGCACAGGTAGGGGGGACCCATGGGTCCCCCCTGTGTGCGACTCGTGCGGCTACGCCTACAGGGGGGGTCTGACACGGACCCCCAAAGTACGGCTCCGACTGCTCTTTGGAGCCAGAGTGCGCGGCTTGGTCGGACTGCTCGCGGCGCGCATCGTACTTACCCGGCAGGGGAACGTCTCCATTGCGCGGTGCGAGAGTCGAGTCCGAGCGAGTCGGCTCGGTGCGGGTAGACCCGGGAACGAAGTCGGTCGGAGCCGTCGGGACGCCCGGACGTGTCGGTCGGCGATTTCGCATCGTACTCGCTCGCCCGGACGCGGGTACGAATCGGTCGGGCAATAGGGCTCCGAATCGGATCCGGTTAAGCCGAATCCGATTCGGAGCCCTACCGGCCGAGATCGGAATCGGCCCCTTTATGTCCATGGTGAGCCAAATGTAGCAACAACTTAACCGTACTGTCCTTCCATCCCTGTTCAGTGTCAGAAGCAATTAGTATGTCATCCACATACTGAAGCAATACATTACCTGAGGGAAGCGTGAGGGAGTCCAATTGGGCTTTCAAGGCTTGGCTATATATACTAGGGCTCTCAGTATAGCCCTGAGGAGCGCGGCAGAATCTAAAGCTTCTATCAGCTAGTGTGAAACCGAATAGGTGACAGCTATCAGGATGAATTGGGATACTGGAGAACGTGTTTTTCAACTCAATGACAGAGAAGAATTGGGCAGAGGAAGGAATCATTGTGAGAAGGGCAGTAATGTCAGGGACCACCGGGAATTGAGGAACCACTATTTTGTTAACTGCATGCAAATCAATCACAAAACAATAAACATCTGTATTGTCATCACGGGAGTCAGGGGATGTCTTCTTTAAAATAGGAAGAATAGGGCTTTTACACACATTCGATGCTGTCTCCTCAACTTCCCCGGACACAATCAGATCCTGTATAATGCGTAATAAAGCTCGCTCCCCCGCTTGTGGTATTTTGTACTGGGGAATACAGGGCAAAACGGCATTGTCCTTAACCTTGATGGAAACTGGGGACATTTGTAAGAGTCCCACATCAGTATCACCCGTCGCCCACAAAGTGGGTGGCACATCCTTAAACTCAGCAGGAAGGGGCGCATCTTTGGATAAACACTGCTTGGAACTCGTTACATTTGGTCCCATTGTCATATAGACACCGTCCGGAGAACAAAAAATTGTTGCTCGCAGCTTCTTCAACAAATCTAAACCCATTAGATTTTCTCCACAATTGGATGTCAATAGAAAGGGCGAATCCACAGTAAAGGGACCAATAGTCAAGGCAAGTGGCTTGGAAATGGGGCTCACAACCAGTACACCTGAAAAGCCTACCGAAACATTATTTTTGCCAGACAGAGCTGCTCCGGGGACCAGCGAATGAGAAACAGAGCTATTCATTGCACCTGTGTCCACTAAGAGTTTCCTAACTGAGCCTTGCAAATCTGCGGTGACATAAGGACCGCACTGATCTACAGGTATCTGAACTGGTCCCTCACCCTGTCCCTGGCTGTCCTAGCTGTGGGACATCCCTGTCACCTCGTCCAGATCCTAATCATCGTGATAGTACTGCCTTCCTCGAGGGTCATCAAAATAGTTCTGATCAGAGTGACCCTGCGATGCCCTATCCTCCCGAGCCTTGTCCTGATCACCTACTCCACGACCCCGTCCACGAGAACCCTGACCTCGAGGGGCCGCAACTTTCTGTAATAACACCGGACACTCGCTACACCAGTGCCCCTCCTCTTTGCAGTACATGCACTGATTCGGCCCTACGGGCGCAGCATTCCTGCTAGTACGGGGAAGCTGCCGGGCCAGACCAGCACCACGTCCCCTTCCATTTCCCCTAGACGCCTGCTGTAACAACACCTTTGTTTTCAATTCCTTATGCTTCTTCTCCACCTTCTCCTTCTCCTCATTTTCCCTGGGCTCGTAATACTGTGCCATACTCAAAATTACGGATGGGGAGGATTTCATCCAAGTGCTCTCTGTGAGGGGGGTTCAATACCTGAATGTTGTTTCTTTGAGAGTTTTTTGGATGTGTATGTAGCTTAGGACATTAGTGAATGTATGAGTACGTACTGGCCTGACTGAATGGGTGAGATGCAGTGTGTTTGTTGCGCCTGGGCTATTTATGTATTTGTCACTTTTTATTAATTTTTATAGACTCATGCTCTTTTGTTACTCAACATAATAAATTGGATGCAATAACCTTGAAACTCTTGTGCTCTGTTCCGTGGGGGGCAGGGTTTTGTGCATGTGTATACATATCAGTGACGATTAGCACTGTAATTATAGTTTTCAGGCAGTGGGTTTTCTCTTGTTGTGATTACCAAGTGCTCTCCGAAGCTTGCAACCGAGTCGTGATCTCTGGGAGCAGATTCGTAACAAATCTATTGACGAACAACCGGTCACCCCCTTCTACTGACACATCCTGTCCACGGAAATCCAAAAACACACCCTCGAACCCTCGAACCGCATGAAAAAGTCGGACACGCTCTCATCTTTCTTCTGACGACATGCTGCTAACTTGTCCCAATCTACCCTTCTCGGAGGAATAAGGGAGTGCATATACATGATAATGCGGCTGGGTAAAGCTAGTATGTTGGCCTTTGGCTTCTCTCCAGGCTTCCTTTCCTTATCCCATGCCTTAATCTGATCCCATGTACCACCCAATTCTACAGCATGATCCTGCGTGTGCACCTGTCTCCAAATGTCGACGGGCACCAGTAACCCAAAAAACATTTCAATATCGGCAAGTGTCATTACTGTTGACGAAGCGGCTTCTGTCAATTCCTTATAATTTGCAGTAGGATTTTTCCTAGGTCAGGTAACTGAGTCTTAAGGGATAACACCTCAGTCCTCTTCCATGGGGTATAGACCCACTGTTCTTGGAAGCAGGCCTCTACCTTTGGTCTAATGACAGCATCATGCTGATCTCGAAGCTCTGGCAACTCAGCGTGATATATGGGGTGAACTTCCCTCATTCGAAACTGGGATACTGTGTTTGGGCTCTTCTCGAACAACCTACCACGGTAAGCTACCAATGTTGCGACATTTCCGAAAACCTCCTCAGGTGCCATACAAGCTACATATACATTATCTCTGATATCATAAATAATCTGAGGGGCTATAGCATTAAAGCACTGTTCCCACAATCCAATCAGTGTAGCCGACATTTGCTGAAGGACATGCTGCTGCACAAACGGCTCATAATCTCTCAGCACACTACACACATCTTCAGTATTATAGATGGGATGACGGGCCCACTGAGCAGCCTGATTCGCTACCGCCTTCTTTTCTTCCTCCCCCACATCAGATCGTATTAAAATTCATCCCAACCGTTCCCTAGCTGTCACCCAGCTCTCGTCCCCCAGCCCACGAACAGGCGTTCTACTACCTAATGGTGCCGGGGAGTGAGGGAAGAGGGAAGGGGTAGTATCCGAGTGGGTAGGCACCAATGTCGTCAATGGCTGCGTTGTGGGTGTAAGAGCCAGAGAAAGAGAAGACATGGATACGATAGGCACAGCAGAGACACTAGCAGTTATCGCAGGCGCGGAGGGCGAAGCCACAGAATGGACAGGAGGCGCAGCTGTTAGAGCAACTGAATCAATAACAGAAGAAACAGAAACAGCAGGGGCAGAAGAGACAGACGACTGGGGCTGTGGCACAGCAGGGTATATGCTCTGCGGGGCATATGGAGGCGGAGGTCGAGTGTTTAACAATTCCTCCACAAATGTATCGCCTTCCTCTCGGGCAACATAGGATTTGTCACATTGTAATCGAAACTTTCTATCAGCACACTCTATACCTTTTTCTACTTTATCTCTATCATACTGCTTCCTGCATCACTGTCTGCATTCTCCCTTTGCGGGCCTCCTTTTCTGCCTTTATCCCCCTCTGCTTAGCTTCCTTCTGCCATACCTGAAGATAATCGAACATCGACTGCCTACTCCGTTTTGCAAACAATTTATCCTGCAGGAAATTCAGTTTTTGTTCATCAAAGGTACCTGTTAACGGCCACTGCAACTCGGCATTGTCCTTCGTATATTTGTGCCATAATGTACTAAACATATTAGGGCCAAGGCCGTGCTTGACGTACATGTCAAAGTTCGGGTTACCCTCTGGAGGCGCAGGCTGCCTTTCCTCCAATCAAGCATCAGTAGAAAAACAACGACAACTCACACAACACAGTCGACTAAAACAAGGCATTTTGAAACGAAAACGCGTTCACTAGCGATGCCAAGTGGATAATTTTCAAATATCTCACCAAAACTGGATCAAAGCAACACCATGTTCACAAAGAATTCAAACAAATTCAAGCGCTTGTCCCAAATCGATCCTCAGACAGTACCAAACTAAAACAAAACAACGCCATGGCCCAAAGCAAACTCACCTGGTGCACTCAGGTCAAACGAAGTTATTCTCCACTGCCGACTCTTCGGACCAAACGGTCAGATCCAAGGATTTCGCCGTTCAGGACCCCAGCCGGGATGACCGCTGGCCGAGACACCGCCCGGTCAGACAGGCGGGGCAGCTGCGAGTTCGAGACTCTATCGTGCAGGGATCCCCGATCTGCCCTTCCGACCGGACGTGGTCCTGTCCTCCTCACCCGTCTGTGGGCAAAGATGGGTCACTCATCCGATGGGGTCCCTGTTCGGGCGCCAACTGAACGAAGTGACCCGATTTGGGCCACCCGGGTCACTCACGACCACCTCTCAGACTTCCATACAAATGAAGAGTCGGTCAGACAGTAGAGAATACAAACCAAAGTTATTTTATTAGTATTCACTCGAGCGGAGTTCAGTCTGACCAGCCTCCTTAGATAGCTGCTGAGGGACTGACCCTCACCAACATAACATCAGATATTATACATTTCCAATACCCAACAGGACCCGCCCAGACTGGAAATTTCCAGTTGGAGCAGGTTAACAAAGGAGGCACAGAAGGATGAGCTACCATCCTGAGACCAGGAGCACACTATCTTAGCTTCAAGGTTACTCAGCCCGTGCCCGACTCTCTGAGAGTGGGAGCAGGGCTACATACGAGGAAAGGCATGCAAACACAGAACGAGCTATTCATTAGTGCAACGAATCTCAACCTTGAATAATATAAAGAAACAATCGAGGCTGCTTTATCTGCTGAGGCAGACAGTATGAGACAGAAGCTTCATTTCGATCATGGCACAAAATGGCGGCTGAATACAAAATGGTGCCGCAAATGCTAACTTAACTCGCACAATGCTAGAAGGAGTCAGTTAGACTTATTTTCAGTCCAACACTGTGGACAAATGTAATCAATAAGCAATATTGGTATGCACAATGGCAATAGGCAGGGGTAAAGTGGATGTCCGAGAGAGATATAAGACCATATACCACGGGATACTTGTAAATTCAAAATGTTTATAAATATAAGTCATCACAATTATTTTCAAAAAAGGTGCATGGTGTCCCCAGTGAACATGGAACCTACATAACAAATTGTGACATTTTGTGACATTAAGAAATGGTTTCCAAAGTTACAAAGTCGACCATCACAATGGTATAAAATGATCACAGCCTTCTAATATAATAATTGAGACTGGTAAATGGTTCGCTTTTGGTTTTGTCGATGACGTTTTGACCCTGTCAATAATAAGGGGTCTCTTCAGGACCTAGGAATGCAGGGACATCTGAAAAATGATAATAAAGTAAATCAGTGTTGGGGCCCGGAAAACAAAACAAGGAGGCTGTATGGGTATGCTAATAGAGAATCGGTTGGGTACCTGAGAAAAGGAATTTGCTGTCAGAAGGACAATAGTGCACCACAAGGAAGTGAATGTAATGGAAGGGTACTCACAAGGGACCCGGCCGGGCACTAGCGAAAATAAGAAACAAGGGAGTAGTGAGGCCTCATTTCAAAACAACATTAGAAGTTGGTGTAAAAACCATTTAGTAAAGGGACTTACCCCAGTGAGGGGAAGAACCGACAGTCTTAGGGCGCGCTTGAAATAAATTACTGCATCTGTTGTCATAAAATTACATGTCAATCCGTGTGTATGAAGTTAATTGCTGCTTCAGTTGTCATGAAAATACACAACAATCTGTGTATAAAAAAGGTGTTTCTGAAAGAGTATGAAAATGTATGAAAACAAGGAAACAAGGATCCAAGCGTAAAAACAAGATGGAAAAACAGTGGAAACCGCTATTGATGCCCCAAGCGCTCTTACCGGTGTATTGAGTAAGGATGAATCATTTGGGAATGAGGAAACAAGCCCGCGTGCGTCAGCTATGCGGTAAAACCACGCAAAGAGATCCGCACGAGTCCGTCTCCGCTTTCAGAATGACAAGGGGGCGGCACTCGCTACGGAGGTGATTTAAGCAGCAGTTCTACCCGCCAAAACCGGACGACACGGCAGACCTCACTAGTGATAGCTGTCGGTCACTTCATCTTCTGTTATCTGGGATCTCAGAGTGGCCTGCTGGATTCCCGTGTTTACTGGTATGCAGGATGTCGTTGAGATGCCGGACCAAGTGGTGTTTACACAAACTGCATGTGTATATTACCCTGACTGGAATGGACCAATTACTGAATTCTAAATAAAATATTTATTATTGTGTGAAAAGAATGAAGGGACGGAGAATGTTTTCTATCTTTATGCCGTCGAGGCAGGGAGCAATAGCCAGTGCATGGAGAGCATACTACTTCCTCGGTAATGACCTCAGTAATGAGACAATGATGGTGGTGATGACACCAGGGCACACACGTATCTAGTTGCATGCGATAAACCAAAATGGATTAGTAATACAAATATGCTATTAGTAATACAAATATTACAAATATTACAAATATGGATTAGTAATACAAAAAGGATTAGTAATACAAATATGCGATCTCATCCGAACGCGATATGCAAAAAAAGTCCGAAGCAAACATGTGTATAGGGATACTGCATTACAAGTGTGTCCTGAGCCGGTGTGTAAATGGCACTACATCAGGGATGTCTACCGCGTATGTTTCTTAAACGGTAAGTGCAATAAATGGTACGTGGTGAAAGGTGTCCACGGTCGTGCCTCGATATAAATAAAACATGGATAAGCCGGCCTGAGAACGCATGCCTGTACATATTATTGTATGGAAGGACCTTGGTCAAGAGTCAGATCATGACAACACGTGTGCACTGTTGTACCTTAATGATTAGAGGATACTCCTGCCGGCAATTACAGTAGGCTCGATCCTCTTGACATGATGATAACATGAGTATACGTCAGTAGCCTCAGGGAGAGGTCACATTGTGCATCTGTGTCATATATCTAGAATGAAGCAAAGTATATTGTCCTATAATATTGGGTACAACTGTACGGATATAAAGAAACATATTACAAAGTCCACATCATATATAATGCAATACATAAAGGTACATGGGTAGAGGTATCAAGAATATTTACATGTTAGCTGCCAGATGAGGTACAGGAGTCGAATTGCTGTTTGTAAAAATCCTGAATTATAATATTCATATACAGAGTCCCACATTTGAGCTCTGTGTCATATTTCATCAGTGTAGAACTATTAATCAATTAGATAGAGTGGCCACAAAACCACGCCATTCCTCAGCCGTATTGAGTCCTTGGATGATAGAATTAGCCCTTTCTATCCACTGACTTTAAGTCTTTGCAAAATCGGTGATATGTCACCTCCTCTTTCAGGGACAGTTGCTTTGTCAATCACCTGTCATTTTATTTCATCCGCTATGTGGTTCTTTTCCATGAAGTGTGACACCAACGGGGCATTCAGCACCGAACACCGTATTCTGCTTCGGTGTTGGCCACTGCACACTTTGATTGGTTGCGAGGTTTGTCCAATGTATGGTAGACACATAGGGCCCTTCACAACACAGGTCCTGTGATCTAAAATGTAGTTTTAAATCCCCACAAGAAGTCTGAGATTTACTAATCTTGCCCTTGCTAAAACTAAACGGGTGAAAAAAGTAAGAGCTGGGGCCCGCTTTTTCACCCATTTAGCCGCAGCACACTGAATCTACTGTCTCTAGATCTCCACTGTACTAATGACTATCTTGGATTGAGAAAGAAGTTCAAAACATGACTCTTTCCAAAATAAATGTCTATCCTATTACTTCCTCACACAGTACTTCCACTTATATTACATGGCTAGGCTTAGCGCCGTGATATCCCCTTCGTGATGAGTGTTGCACTTTAAAAAAATGGATAAATGAAATAAAATAAGAGGACCAAAGTGGTCCAAATAAATGCAGCTGAAAGGTTTACTGGAAATCCATAGGTGTGTCTGGGGTGGACAAGCCACGGTGGAGGATTTAATTTGTTGAAAAATGGCACAACAAAGGACATAATTCTTGGCCTGTTTGTATAAGCCATACCACCAATAATGCTGCTCTAGCAACAAAATCGTGTCTGCCACACCTGCATGTTGAGAAGCAACACCTTCATGTGCAGCTATCACTAAGGCTAGCCTGCGGTCTTCTTTGGGAATCAAATGATCACCAACCCTTGGAATTGTTACAAAGGGAATGTTTTGTTCACTTAGATGATATGTGTATTTAGCTCGAAAACCCCTAGGCAAAGAGGTGCTGCCGCAAGTAGCATTAACGGCAGCCAAGATATCGTTGGCTACTCTTGTCTTGCCATTATAGTCTTTGAATACATTCTGGTCCCAATAATGCAAATTGTTGTTAAAATACTGGACACAATAATATGAATCACACACTATAAGTGTGGGGAATCCAGGATCCGTATGTGCCAGTGCAAGTAACAAGGCTTTCAAATCAGCTAACTGCGCAGAGCAGTCCCCTAAGGACTGTGAGAGTTGTTTGTGGTTGAATTTTCCATCCAATATTAAACCAAGAACAGTGGTGCATGCCGCTGAATATTGGTGCTTAGTACCTATAGCAGGTTGGGCTGAGCCATCAGTATAAGCAATATATTTATACTGCTCAAGAGGCAAAATATTGCTGGGCATGGGCTAAACATGCTCATATTGAAGAAAAACTTGTGTCTGTAAAGAGGGATCAAAGATAAAGTCTACATCAACAGCTGTCAAGGATGTTTGCTGTTGTATCCATCTAGGATGGAGGGCTTTAGCATTAGGAATGCTAGCTTTTGTGACAGCCTCTAAGGCTGGAATGGGAGTAATGACAATAATGTGTGTTCATGTGCAAGTGGCCTTTCTTTAAGGATAGCCATCTGCACTACAGTAAGTATTTTTTCAGTGGATGCAAAATGCATTTCCACACTGGAATATAAATGCAATTTATATGCAATGAGTACTGTTTCACCTTCTTTAAAGGTGGCATAAGTAAAGCCAATGGCATCCGCAAATACATGGATGACCAGGATTGTTGTGTTGACACGTGTATGTAAGTGTCGTTGTTAGAAATGGGATCTCTAGTTGGCAAGGGCTTGCACCTTTGTCCAAGTAGGGACCCTTCTTCCTAGTCAGGGTAAGGGAGTTACACTCCTAAAATAACCCCTGCTCACCCCCTTGGTAGCTTGGCATGAGCAGTCAGGCTTATTCTAGAGGCAGTGTGTAAAGCATTTGCACATAACCAACAGTAATACAGTGTAAGCACTACAAAAGGACACCACACCAGTTTAGAAAAATAACCAATATTTTTATATACTCAAGACAAGACCAATTACGACAAAAATCCACAATACTATACTTTAAAAATGAATGCTTGATAAGGCAACTTCTTCTTTGCAGGAATAACACAAAAGCAAAGTTCGTACGAGTCGGTAGCCCCGTCCGGGTCTACCGCAATGCTGAAATACACAGAGTCCAACAGTTCCAGCCGACCGCGTCGCTACGGGCCAGCAGAGTCGTGAACAGACTCGGTCACAGTACCTTTCTCGTTGTGGCTGGTATGGAGTGTACGAGCCGGTCGGCGTTCGTCGCGGTTGCGGTGCAAGACGGAGCGATGCAAGGTGCGGTGTCCCTCGATGCGGTGCAGGCAGCGGCTCGATGAGCGTCGTGCAGACGGAGTCGGTGAGTCCAAGGCGTGCGGTGCAGGGCGAGACCGTGTACGATGCGGTGCTGACAGGTTGCGATGCAGGCGACCAAGCCGGAGTGCGGGAGCTGGCGTCGGACAGCGGTGCGAGTCGGAGCGGTGCGTTGCAAACGTGCGAGCGGTGCCCCAAATGCGTTGCGGTCACGACTGTTGAGCCAGTTGCAGCGTCCGCGTCGGTAGGGTCCAGCTGGTTCAGTGAAGCGATGCGATGCGAACTGCGGTGCCCACAGGTCACGGTGCAAGCAGCGGCTCGGTGTTGACGGCGTCGGACGTCGCCTACGGTGAGACCAGGGTTGCGATGCGAAGCGGGGCGATGCGGTCTGCGGTGCACACAGGTCACCGGTCAGGGAGGGATTCGGTTGACGGAGTCGGTTGCAGTTCCCTTCCTCTGTGGCAACTGAAACAGCATTCCAGAAGCGGTACCCAGAGGCTTGTGAAGTCTTTGTAGTCCCTGAGACTTCTTAACAGGAGGCCAGCTCGGTTTCAGGCCCTTGGAGATACTCAGCACAAGTTTGTAGAAAGTTCAGTCCTTTCACTGCCCAAGACAGAAGCAGCCACTGCAGGCCAACCCAACAAGGCAATAACTCAGCAAAGGGGCAGTACTCCTCCTAGCAGCTCTCCAGCTCTTCTTCTTGACAGGTTCCTTGATTCCAGCGAGATCTAAATTCATGGGGTCAGGGCCCCAATATTTATATCCCTTTGTTCTCTGAAGGCAGAGAGGCCTTTGCCTAGTCCAAACCAGTTCTGGAGCACTTTGTTGACAAGTCTCCATCCCTTCTTTCAGAGAGTAGGCCAGGGACATCAGACGCACCGCAGGAGGTGGAGCCAGCATTGTGGAGGGAAGGCACTGTCCTATTCAGGGCCCAGGTGCAACCCCTCCCACCCATCTACATGTAGATCTTGCTATTCAGCCCTGTGCTGACTCACCCTGTCTCCTGGCATTCCCCAGCCCCTGTCACTCACACTCCAGACAAGGAATACACAACCTCGCAGAGGCAGGCTTGGATGGTTAGACAAGAAAATACCCACTTTCTAAAAGTGCCATTTTCAAACACAGAATGTTAAAACCAACTTCACTAAAAGATGCATTTTATCATTCCGAGTCCAGGCATACTAAACTCGAATTTCTACCATGTTCCCGGGGTCAGTTAGGATTATAAGCTGTAATAATCAAAACTGCCCGTTCTGGCCTATGGGGAACAGGTAGCCTTGCAATAGTGAAAACGAACTAGGCTGTAATTCACTATCAGGACATGCCACACACACCAGGGCATGTCCTACCTTTCGCATACAACGCACCCTGCCCACAGGGGTACTTTGGGCCTACCTTAGGGGTGACTAACATGTAGAAAAGGGAAGGTTTAGGGACTTGCAAGTGTGCACACTTGCCAAGTCGACATGGCAGCCCCAGGCTGCGCACAGGCTCTGCAATGGCAGGCCCGAGTTACATTTTACGGGCTGTTTGCATGGGTGGCACAATCCAGTGCTGCAGCCCACCAACAGCATTTGGTCTATAGGCCCTGGCACTCGTAGTGCACTTTACAAGGGACTGACACATAAACCAAATAGGCCAATCATGGAAACGCCAATCCATAACACATTTTATACAGGAGCACTTGCACTTTCCCACTGGACATCAGTGAGGAAAGTGCGCAGAATCATTACACCAGCAAAAACAGAGTCAAAACCGGGAGGTCAGAAAGCAAAAAGTCAGGGGAAACACGCCAAAAGATGCCAAGTCTAACAGTCGTGTTGCAAGCACATCAGATTGTAGTGATCTGTGTATGTCTGTGTGTTCTATTGTCCAATGAGAACTGGAAAAATCAGGATGAATCAATTGATGCAATGATGTAATGTGTTGTGCATAATCAGGTATGTACGTTCTGCCAAAATTAAGAAATCCTAACAAGGATTGCAGTTTCCGTAGTGTATTAGGAGGCTACAGCAGAGCACTCTTCTCCACAATGCACCCTGCCCACAGGGGTACCTTGGGCCTACCTAAGGGGTGACTAACATGTAGAAAAGGGAAGGTATAGGGACTTGCAAGTGTGCGCACTTGCCAAGTCGACATGGCAGCCCCAGGCTGCGCACAGGCTCTGCAATGGCAGGCCCGAGTTACATTTTACGGGCTGTTTGAGTGGGTGGCACAATCCAGTGCTGCAGCCCACCAACAGCATTTGGTCTATAGGCCCTGGCACTCGTAGTGCACTTTACAAGGGACTGACACATAAACCAAATAGCAACAAAGACCTAATCTGATCGGGCCAACGAATCCTGTTCACTTCCTGAGATGGTAATGGCAATTTCTTCAGGGCACGAGGACTGAATCTGAATGAGACGAGGCTCGTCGGGTGGAAGACGCGAAAACGGACAACATATGTGTCCTCTTACACGAACAAGGGCTATTAATAGTATTTAGTCCCTTTGTGACACGGTGGCTAGCTGGTACGAGAGGCTTTGGCTGCTACCGGTCACAATAAGGGTCCAGAAAAGGTGGACAAAGTCCTCGTGCCCTGAAGAAATTGCCATTACAATTTACAGGCAATGAAACATGTTGGCCCAACATTATATGGTCTGCAAACATGCAGTATGTTTTTAATTTGAATAAGCCCTCGAGTTGAGAATAAAAGTGGCTCCCTGGAGATTGAGTTGGCTTATTTCAATTTTACTCACACAGGGTTGATTTGTGTTATTGTATACACATATTCACTGGTTTTCACTGGGTTTCTGGACACCGAGTTTGTTTATCTTTGTTTGCGAGGTAGCAACCAATGATGAGAAACGTGGGCATGACTGGTGATAATTAACCAGTAAGCTCCTTTGGTGGTGCGCACGTGAGGTGCTACCTCGCATTTTCACATTTTCTCACATTTATGTGTCATGTATACCTGTTAAAGTACAGGGTATGTTAATGTGAACGCAGTGACTGTTGACCCATGGGTTGGTTCTTTTATAATTAAATATAGGGCGAATTTGAGTTGGGACAATACCTATAAAATATGAAGGGTTGCTGTCAAGGAAGAAAATAAACTTCCATTCCCTCTCAGGAAGTGAACAGGATTCGTTGGCCCGATCAGATTAGGTCTTTGTTGTTATTTATGATTTTGAGTGGAGGGCGACCTGATCTGTTTTCTCCCTCTGTAGCTCCTTTTTGTGTAGAACATAAACCAAATAGGCCAATCATGGAAACGCCAATCCATAACACATTTTATACAGGAGCACTTGCACTTTCCCACTGGACAGCAGTGAGGAAAGTGCGCAGAATCATTACACCAGCAAAAACAGAGTCAAAACCGGGAGGTCAGAAAGCAAAAAGTCAGGGGAAACACGCCAAAAGATGCCAAGTCTAACACATGTCCCCTCCAGCTGAAAGTAGGGAGAACTACCCAACCCCATTGGAGTTCTCTTCACTAAGGCGGAAGAACCTGGACAGACCATCTGCGTTGGCGTGTTCTGTACCAGGACGGTGTTCCACCGTAAAGTCCATTCCCTGTAGGGAGATGGACCACCTCAGCAGTTTTGGATTCTCACCCCTCATTTGCATCAACCATCTGAGGGGCCTGTGGTCTGTCTGAACCCGGAAGTGAGTCCCAAACAGGTATGGTCTCAACTTCTTCAGCGCCCAGACCACAGCAAAAGCTTCCCTTTCTAAGGCACTCCACCTCTGTTCCCTGGGAGTAGTCTCCTGCTAAGGAAGACTACAGGCTGATCCAGGCCCTCTTCATTCAGTTGTGAGAGCACCGCTCCCACACCATGCTCTGAAGCGTCAGTCTGCACGACGAATTCCTTGGAGAAGTCAGGTGCCTTGAGCACGGGCGCCGTGCACATGGCTGCCTTCAGGGCATCAAAAGCTTTCTGGCAGGACTCAGTCCAGATCACTTTCCTGGGCTGCTTCTTAGAAGTCAGCTCTGTTAAGGGGGCAACGATGGTGCCATAGCCCTTAACAAATCTCCTATAGTAGCCGGTGAGACCTAAGAAGGCTCTCACCTCTGTCTGGGTCTTGGGGGCTCCCAAGCCAGAATGGTGTCAATCTTGGGTTGTAGGGGCGCCACCTGGCCGCTTCCTACCTGGTGTCCCAAGTACACCACAGAACCCTGCCCGATCTGGCACTTACTGGCCTTGATCGTGAGGCCTGCACCTTGCAGGGCCCTCAACACTTTCTCAAGGTGCTGTAAATGTTCTTCCCAGCTGGAACTGAACACAGCAATGTCATCCAGGTAGGCGGCACTGAAATCCTCCAGCCCAGCCAACACCTGATTGACCAACCTCTGAAAGGTGGCAGGGCATTCTTCAACCCAAAGGGCATCACCCGGAATTGGTAATGACCTTCTGGGGTTGAGAATGCTGATCTCTCCTTGGCCCCATCGGTTAAAGCAATCTGCCAGTACCCAGACGTCAAATCAAACGTGCTGAGGAACCGGGCAGCTCCCAACCGATCAATGAGCTCATCAGCTCTGGGGATGGGGTGCACGTCAGTCCTGGTGACGGCATTGAGCCCACGGTAGTCCACACAAAACCGGAGTTCTGGAGTGGCACCGTGCGCCGCAGCCTTTGGGACCAAGACCACTGGGCTGGCCCAAGGACTGTGGGAGGCTCAATCACCCCTAACGCCAACATCTTAGAGAACTCCTCCTTAATGCTGGCTCTGACCCGGTCAGTCAACCTGTAAATCTTGTGCTTCACAGGAGGGCTGTCACCAGTGTCCACGTCATGGGTACACCAGTGAGTTACACCGGGGGTCAGAGAGAACAGTGGGGCGAACTGTCCCAACAACTGGTGACAGTCCCCTGCTGCTCCTGAGTCAGAGTAGGGAGAGGATCACACCCTCTACTGACCCATCATGCTCCTTGGTAGACAGGAGGTCAGGGAGAGGCTCACTCTCCTCTTCCACCCCATCATCTGTCGCCAAGAGCATACTCACTTCGGACCTCTCGAAGTGGTGCTTGAGGCGGTTCACGTGAAGGACCCTCAAAGGGTTCCGTGGAGCCTGCAAATCCACCAGGTAGGTGACGTCACTTTGCGCTCCTTTACCTCATATGGCCCAGTCCACTTGTCCTGCAAGGCACAAGGTGCCACTGGGGCCATGACCCACACTTTTTGCCCAGGTTGAAATTCGACCAGAGTGGCATTCTGGTCATACCATCTCTTCATTTCTTCCTGGCTTGCTTCTAGGTTCGCCTGAGCGAGTTTCCTGAAGCGGGCAGTTTGGTTTCTAAAGGCCAGCATGTAGCTAAATACATCCTGGGAGTTTTCCTGGGAGCCGCCTCCCAGCCTTCCTTTACCAAACTCAGAGGTCCTCGGACAGGGTGGCCATACAGGAGCTCAAAGGGGTTGTACCCAAGAGACTTCTGAGGCACCTCCCTGTATGCAAAGAGTAGGCATGGCAAGAGGACGTCCCACTTACGCCTCATGGGTTCTGTTAGACCCTTGATCATGCCTTTCAAGGTCTGGTTGAATCTCTCCACCAGACCGCTTCCTTGTGGGTGGTAAGGAGTGGTGAACTTGTAGGTTACACCACACTTCTTCCACAGGGATGTCATATACTTGGATATGAAATTGGTCCCCCTATCAGAAACCACCTCTCTGGGGAATCCCACACGGGAAAAGATCCCCATTAACGCCCGGCCCACCACTGGCGCCGTCGTTGTCCTGAGAGGGATTGCCTCCGGGTACCGGGTGGCATGGTCCACTAAGACCAGGATGTACCTGTTGCCCATGGCTGTCTTGGGATCCAGTGGCCCCACAATATCCATCCCTACCCTTTCAAAGGGTGTACCAACAACAGGAAAAGGTTGGAGAGGAGCTTTGACCTTCCTCCCACTCTTACCACTTGCCTGGCAAGTTTGGCAAGACCTACAGTGTGCATCTGACTGCCTTCGCATTTGGGGCCAAAAGAAGTGGGTGACAAGCCTGTCAAAGGTCTTGTCCTGCCCCAAATGTCCTGCCAAAGGCACGTCATGAGCCAGACCCAGTAGGAAGGTCCTGAAGCGCTGGGGTACCACCAGCACACGGGCTGACCCAGGCTCAGCAACCTTAGGCTCACTGTATAGGAGACCACTCTCCCAGTAGATCAGATGTGACCCGGACTGATTACCAGCTGCCTGGTCTGCAGCCTGCCACCGCAGACCCTCCAGAGTAGGGCACTCGTTCTGCTCCCTGCAGAACTCCTCCCTGGTGGGACCCCTTCTTGCTGCCAATGGGTCAGCTCAGAGATGTCTCCCAGTTCGGCTACCTGCTCCCTGTAGGCACCGGGCGTCCCCCTCCAGGTCCGCCTCCCCCCGGTCCGTGGGAACTTCGGGGCCAGTTTCCCGCGCCCCCTGCCCTTTCTCTTGGCAGGGACTTGGGCCACTGTTCCAGGCTCCAAGTCCTCTTGATCACCCTTTCTGGCTGCCATTGACCGAGTAGACACGCATGCCCACTCTGGCAACCCAAGCATCTCCAAGTGAGACCTGAGCTCAACCTCCTTCCATAAGGACTGCTCCAGGTCGTTACCTAGCAGACAATCTACAGGCATGGTAGGGCTCACAACCACCCTCAAGGGACCTGAGACCCCCCATTCAAAGGGAACCTGCGCCACCATACACTGGCGCTCAGAGTTGTCTACAGCAACTACTTGGTGGAATGCTCCTGGGACTACTTGCTTCTCAGACACCAGGTGACACCGGACTGAGGTCACACTGGCTCCAGTGTCTCTGAGAGCCTCTACCCTATTCCCATTGATGGTCACCCAGGTGCTATATTTCTTTGTGTTAGGGGGCACCTGGTTTCCTGGGACCATCTCACTGTCCCCTAGTGAGACAAGGGTCATTTCTGCGGGATCCCCACCTTCCTGTGGGCACCCCTCCTCCCCAAGCGCTACACTAGCCAACACTTTGGACTGTCCACCGGTGGGTGGCTGTGTCCCCTTTGGGCACTTGGGGTCCCCTTAAAGTGACCTACCTGGTCACATGCATAACACTTGCGGGGGCCGGTCTCAACAGGCTTCCCTGTAGAGACCCCTTTCTTCTTATCACCGGGGGCTGGGAACCTTTACCCTGGGTACTAGTTTGGGGCCCTTTAGAGAACTCCTGTGCTTTACCCTTGTCCCCCCCACCTTTCTGCTGGGGACCCTGCCCACCTTTGGCGGAGTCTCCCCCAAACGCTTCTTGTGGACCCTGGTACTCACCCAGCGGTCCGCTTCCATAGCAAGCTTCCTGGGGTCAGTTAGCTTACTATCCACTAGGTGCTGGCGCAGATCTGCAAAACATAGACTAGACAAGTGCTCCCATGCAATCAAGTTGTAGAGCCCCTGAAAATCTGTTACACTACTGCCCTTCACCCAACCATCCAGAGACCTGCAGAACACATCCACACATTCCAACCAAGTGTTGGCATCAGACTTCTTACTGGACCTGAACTGATCCCTGTACTTTTCAGGAGTAAGACCATACTTCCGTGAGAAGGGCATCCTTCATGTCAGCATAGGTGAGGTGATACCCCTTACCCAAAGCTATCAGAGCATCCCTTGCTTCTTCAGGGAAAAGTGGCCACAATCCTGCTCCCCAATTCTCCTCAGGGACCCCATTCATGTGTATGGCTGCCTCATAACCCTGAAACCACTTTTGTATGTCATCCCCCTTCTTGAACTCCTTGCCTACATTCTTGGGAATGTGTACAATCCTGTCTGCCTTTCTGGACGAATTGCTGCCACCATCGGAGCCTGACTTACTCCTAAGTTCTAGCTCCTTCAGTTCTCTCTCATGCTCTAAGAGCATCTTCTTCTCCTCCATGGCCAATCTCCTCTCCTCCCTCTTCTCCTCCCGCTCACTCTCCAGCCTGAGCTTCTGCAGCTCAAACTGCCTTGCCTCCCGCCTGTCCTCCAGCTCCAATGGGGACAGACTGCTACTGCCTGACTTGGCGGGTTCCCCCTCACCCAAAAGCACATCCACCCTGGAAATAGGCTCCTCCACCTCCTCACTGAGATTACCAGGCTGCCCACTGGCATGTCTGGCTGCTACCCAGGCCCTCAGCGCCTTCTGTAGCTCCTCCTTCCTTGTGAGGCCTTTAATTTGGACTTTCAGGTTTTTACAAATCGCTCGTAGCTCCTTTACGGCGTAGGATTCCAACCTATCCTCCTCAAAGATAACTTCCAGAGATGCAACGGATGATGCAGTTGATTCAGGCATGACAAAAGTAGTGAGTTGAAAACTGGTAAGATCAAAAATAGGCCAAAGAAAAAGAACCAGTATGTGGTACGTAATGGTCTGCGATATGGTAGTAGTGCACACCAATCACTGTAAGTCAAGTGCAAACACAAGTCCTATCCCACCGCTGCCACCAATGTTAGAAATGGGATCTCTAGTTGGCAAGGGCTTGCACCTTTGTCCAAGTAGGGACCCTTCTTCCTAGTCAGGGTAAGGGAGTTACACTCCTAAAATAACCCCTGCTCACCCCCTTGGTAGCCTGGCACGAGCAGTCAGGCTTATTCTAGAGGCAGTGTGTAAAGCATTTGCACATAACCAACAGTAATACAGTGTAAGCACTACAAAAGGACACCACACCAGTTTAGAAAAATAACCAATATTTTTATATACTCAAGACAAGACCAATTACGACAAAAATCCACAATACTATACTTTAAAAATGAATGCTTGATAAGGTAACTTCTTCTTTGCAGGAATAACACAAAAGCAAAGTTCGTACGAGTCGGTAGCCCCGTCCGGGTCTACCGCGATGCTGAAATACACAGAGTCCAACAGTTCCAGCCGACCGCGTCGCTACGGGCCAGCAGAGTCGTGAACAGACTCGGTCACAGTACCTTTCTTGTTGTGGCTGGTACGGAGTGTACGAGCCGGTCGGCGTTCGTCGCGGTTGCGGTGCAAGACGGAGCGATGCAAGGTGCGGTGTCCCTCGATGCGGTGCAGGCAGCGGCTCGATGAGCGTCGTGCAGACGGAGTCGGTGAGTCCAAAGCGTGCGGTGCAGGGCGAGACCGTGTACGATGCGGTGCTGACAGGTTGCGATGCAGGCGACCAAGCCGGAGTGCGGGAGCTGGCGCTCGGACAGCGGTGCGAGTCGGAGCGGTGCGTCGCAAACGTGCGAGCGGTGCCCCAAATGCGATGCGGTCCACGACTGTTGAGCCAGTTGCAGCGTCCGCGCTCGGTAGGGTCCGGCTGGTTCAGTGAAGCGATGCGAACTGCGGTGCCCACAGGTCATGGTGCAAGCAGCGGCTCGGTGTTGACAGCGTCGGACGTCGCCTACGGTGAGACCAGGGTTGCGATGCGAAGCGGGGCGATGCGGTCTGCGGTGCACACAGGTCACCGGTCAGGGAGGGATTCGGTTGACGGAGTCGGTAGCAGTTCCCTTCCTCTGTGGCAACTGAAACAGCGTTCCAGAAGCGGTACCCAGAGGCTTGTGAAGTCTTTGTAGTCCCTGAGACCTCTTAACAGGAGGCCAGCTCGGTTTCAGGCCCTTGGAGATACTCAGCACAAGTTTGTAGAAAGTTCAGTCCTTTCACTGCCCAAGACAGAAGCAGCCACTGCAGGCCAACCTAACAAGGCAATAACTCAGCAAAGGGGCAGTACTCCTCCTAGCAGCTTTCCAGCTCTTCTTCTTGACAGGTTCCTTGATTCCAGCGAGATCTAAATTCATGGGGTCAGGGCCCCAATATTTATATCCCAAATTCCTTTGTTCTCTGAAGGCAGAGAGGCCTTTGCCTAGTCCAAACCAGTTCTGGAGCACTTTGTTGACAAGTCTCCGTCCCTTCTTTCAGAGAGTAGGCCAGAGACATCAGACGCACCGCAGGAGGTGGAGCCAGCATTGTGGAGGGAAGGCACTGTCCTATTCAGGGCCCAGGTGCAACCCCTCCCACCCATCTACATGTAGATCTTGCTATTCAGCCCTGTGCTGACTCACCCTGTCTCCTGGCATCCCCCAGCCCCTGTCACTCACACTCCAGACAAGGAATACACAACCTCGCAGAGGCAGGCTTGGATGGTTAGACAAGAAAATACCCACTTTCTAAAAGTGCCATTTTCAAACACAGAATGTTAAAACCAACTTCACTAAAAGATGCATTTTATCATTCTGAGTCCAGGCATAGTAATCTCGAATTTCTACCATGTTCCCGGGGTCAGTTAGGATTATAAGCTGTAATAATCAAAACTGCCCGTTCTGGCCTATGGGGAACAGGTAGCCTTGCAATAGTGAAAAACGAACTAGGCTGTAATTCACTATCAGGACATGCCACACACACCAGGGCATGTCCTACCTTTCGCATACAATGCACCCTGCCCACAGGGGTACCTTGGGCCTACCTTAGGGGTGACTAACATGTAGAAAAGGAAGGTTTAGGGACTTGCAAGTGTGCGCACTTGCCAAGTCGACATGGCAGCCCCAGGCTGCGCACAGGCTCTGCAATGGCAGGCCCGAGTTACATTTTACGGGCTGTTTGCGTGGGTGGCACAATCCAGTGCTGCAGCCCACCAACAGCATTTGGTCTATAGGCCCTGGCACTCGTAGTGCACTTTACAAGGGACTGACACATAAACCAAATAGGCCAATCATGGAAACGCCAATCCATAACACATTTTATACAGGAGCACTTGCACTTTCCCACTGGACAGCAGTGAGGAAAGTGCGCAGAATCATTACACCAGCAAAAACAGAGTCAAAACCGGGAGGTCAGAAAGCAAAAAGTCAGGGGAAACACGCCAAAAGATTCCAAGTCTAACAGTCGTGTTGCAAGCACATCAGATTGTAGTGATCTGTGTATGTCTGTGTGTTCTATTGCCCAATGAGAACTGGAAAAATCAGGATGAATCAATTGATGCAATGATGTAATGTGTTGTGCATAATCAGGTATGTACGTTCTGCCAAAATTAAGAAATCCTAACAAGGATTGCAGTTTCCGTAGTGTATTAGGAGGCTACAGCAGAGCACTCTTCTCCAGGAAGTGTGGTGCAAGGGTTTTACCTTATGTATAAGTTCATATCCCACAAAGAGGACACCCAGAAATTCTATATTAGATTTCTTAAAGTTGAATTTATAGCCAGATTCGGTTAATATCAAAATTAGGTAATCAACTCTGGCCAAATGTGTGTTTAACTCATTATCCGTCAAGTAGATGTCATCCACATAGGACAATGTGTCAGGGTCAATTTCTTGTAGAATTGACACTATGCGGGCAGCAAACAGTCCAGGGGACCTTTTATGTAAAGGCTGCACTTTCCCTGTTTGCGCCTGGTGCACTTTAAAACAAGTGCGCCAGGCACAAACAGGCAAAGTGTGCCCTATTAAATGGAATGTGCTGCCCCCAGGACAGCCATGAACAGTGCTGCACATGCTAATCTCGTACTGCCCCTTGCAGGCACCCACCTGCAAAAAGGATGTCTGGGGGTCCATGGGATCCCCTTCAACCTCTCCAGAGGGTTGCCATGAGGGGGCGCACTTACAGTTGGCCACTTTTAAGGTGGCATACTGTTAGTGCGCCTCCTGACAGCTTCTTTACCTCTGTGCCCGCATCTATAATACGGCGTGGGTGCAGAGGCAAAGGTATTCCCTCATTTGCATGTGGCCACGCCCCCATGCAAATGAGAGAATGTCCTCTGAAGATAGAGCTGGCGCTTTATGTGCGCCAGCGCTATTGGTATTACAGAAGGGGACGCACAAGTATCTGCGGCCCTTTCTGTAATACCAAAGTGCCCCAGGGGCACGTAAAGATTGTCAAATGTCCGTTGTGCCCCCGGGGCACTTCCATAATACAGCCCCAGGACTGTTCTTATAGCCCTTAAGGAGTGGTCGAAACGACTCTGAAAGCTGAGTGCAAAAAGGCAGTCCAATCTCTGCTTTCAGGCACTATATTTTGGCAGAAAAAAACATTGGAACTGTCCATGATTGTTTTGTTAATTTTCCCCGGACTATATTATTGATGTGCTGTACTGTGAGTATTTTGAATTGCAAATGTGCATGTATGACTGTTTAAATGTCTGTAGTCTAAGACTCTGTTATATGAATGATCTGGATCAAAAACAATCACATCACCACAGATTATTAATTTGAGACACACAGAATTCAATTACTCCCCGGTACTCCAACTGAGAGAGCATTTCTCCTACTGGTGCTCTAGCATCCCATTTTATGGGATATTGTGTTTGCACATGTGGGCTGGACCTTATAGGTATTATATGATAAAGGGAATCCTTATCCGAGTGGTGGGAAAGTAGGATCTGCTACTATGGTTACCCCCGCTTTTTGCCTGGTGCTAAGCTGATACAGACTAGTCGGACTAGGATCCTGCTAATCAGGACCCCAGTCTATCTGCTTTTTCCTAAATTGTTATGTTCAGCACTTAGGGACATCCCAGATTGGATACTGGAGTACCCTTATAAGTCCCTAGTATATGGTACTAAGGTACCCAGGGCATAGGTACCCCACAGGTCTCCCATGGGCTGAAGCATGCATTATGCCCCCCCATGAGAGACCATTCAAAATGGAACTACAGGCCTGCCATTGCAGCCTAAGTAAGTTGATGCTAGCACCACTTACTAAGGATATAGGTTTCCTATATCTAGGGTCACTGCACTTAAAATCTATGAGTCACCCCTATAGCAGGCCTTTGCAATCCTGAAGGCAGGGTGCTTGGTTCTAAGTGAGAGGGTGCCCCTGCATGAGCAGGACACCCTTGCAGCCTACGGAGTCCATTCTCCCGGGTTGTCAGTGAAGCAGCCATATACTATAAAGAGGGGCACCGTGTAATTACGCGATGACCATCTCGAAACTGGCTGCAACGAATGACGGTGTGGGAGGTATAATTCCAAGCACTGGAAGAGCCCTCTGTTAGGCTCTCAGTGGTCCTGGTGCCAACCTTGTAGACCCGGAAAGCACAAAATGGCTGCTGCCGACCAGAGACACATTTCTGCCCTCCTAATGCGCCAAGCTCGAGCAGGGGAAGGCAGAGCAATAGGCATCCTGTCACAGGGAGGTGTGACCACCTCCCAGACAGGATTTAGTGTATTGGGAGCAGGTGGGTGCGTTTGCCAGTGCCAGAAAGTCTGCATGAGGGGCACATTCGGAGTCCCTGTGGATAGTCCAGTTGAAACCAGTCCTGGGAGCCGTTGGCTCCCGCTCTGGCGCGAAACCAGACAAAGGGAGTAACCTCCTCCCTGTCCAGACCCTCCCCTGGGAGGGTCCCCTGAATCTTCCCAACCCTCTACCCAGGGTACTTAAGGGCTTACCTGGGTGTAGGTCCCTAGATTCGTCATGGGATAAGATTCAGATCAGACACCACTTCTACTTCTACCGTCTGGGCACTCTAGACTTCGCTTGACTTTGTTTGGGCCTGACTTCATCTCCCTTCAGTCTGCTGCATCGTCTGTGCCTGTGCATCATACAGGAACCTTCCAAGGCCTGTGAAGCATCAAAGACACTTGAAGAAATCTCCCTTGGAGTGAAGGAGTCCCTCCCCTGCATTCACAGGCACCGCAACTAAGTTGACCGGTCTGCAGATCTTGAGCTCCTTCGGACTCCGTGGGATCTGCAACACAGGTGGTGATCCACAGCTCCTGAGGCCTGCCCTGCCCTCTCACCAAGTTTGAGGGCAGTATCCCTCATGGGGGGTTGCAATAACCGAACCCCTGTGCACCGGGTCAACTTGCAGTTGCAAAGGCTTGTTGACTTCTTTCCAAGAAGATATTCGGGATCTAAGTAGCCCCAACTTCGAGCATCTCCAGTGACCAGAATCTTTGGCCACACCACAGCGTGCGCATCGTGGCCTGCATCTTTTGGTGAGCTGCTTGAGGTCCTCTTGCCACTTGAGTGCCTCCAGCCTGTGGGTCCACTTGAGGGTCACACGTGTTTCTTTTGGGCTCCCCTGATTGCTCGGGGACTGCCCTGACTCCCCTGCCTTTGGTGAGTCCCCTGGACCCTGCTGGTGCCGACGTTGCCCCTTCTTTGATTCCTGCATGGCTTGCCTTTGCCAAGGCTTGTTGGTGCTCCCGCCGGACACCGACCCCTCAGCACTCGACATCCTTCATGGGACAGCTCGTGCACAGCTCCTGGTCCTCCTCAGCATCACCTGGTCCTCAGAGCTGCAGAGTCAAGGTCATTGTCATCCATCCTGCAACACCCAACATCAGAGGGCATTCGTCTTCCAAGTCTCCTGGTCACCCCTGAGTGACATAGACTCTGTCCCCTTTGCTTGCAGGTACCTCTCATCTAGAATCCACCTTCGTATTCCACCGGACACTTTCTCCTTCTGCAACAGTGGCATTTTCCTTAAGACCTCCATTGGGTTCGACGGCGGTTTCTGACACCACTTCACACGTATGCACCCGGTTTCCATGGTGTAGGTAATGTGGGTACTAGGGTATCCATGGGTGGGGTGGCTCTCCAACCTTCTGTCTTCCACGGGGTTTCTTCAGGGTCCGCTGGGAAGGACCCTTAATCTTTAAAAATCCAACTGCGACTTACACGTAGAGTTGTACAGAGCACGCGGTTGTGTTCCCACACAGCACACGCTCTCCGTGGGGTCCCTATCTACTCACCTTGGGTGGTTCCTTAGGTCCCCAGCACTTCTACATCCTCTCGACCCTGTCTTGATCCGAGTTGTGGTTCTTATACCACTTTCTTAGTATATGGTTTGGTCCCCCTTGGGCCACTGTGTATTTCGTGCTATTTACTGTGTTTCTTTGCTAAAGTATTGTGTGCATTGTGCATATCTCCGGGTAGGAGATATTTCTATGTGTTAGAGAGTATTATATAATAAATACATATTTTTATAAGAACTTTGTGTGGTTCTTTTTCACTTAATCTATACTATAAGATTGCATTCTGGTAAAACACACTGCTTTACACTCCTTCTGGACTAAGCCTGAAGGCTGCTCTCCACAGCTACCACTTAGAGAGCTTTTTAAGGTTGTCTAAGACCTCTTAAATCACCATAAGGGCTGTCTGGACTGGTGCAGGGTGTCCACTTACATAAGTGTACATCATATACCAGGCCAGCTTCTCACACCAGCCGACATGATTGCGATACAAAGCTGGGACTAGTACAACTGCCATTTCAACAGGGACAGGTGCAGAACAAGGTGTAAGTATAACATCCTCACCTTGTTGGGATGTTTGGACAAACTGCGGGGGACAATTTACCTCTGCTAGGAGAATGCCGTATGAAAAAGTAACATTTTTCCAGAATATTACTCTAATGGTGCACGGTATGTCACCCTCAATTTGTATATCCAAATTATATTATTCTGTCTGGAGGGGCTACGCGCCTATCTGGGGTTTCAACTGTAATGAAGTTAAGAGTAGCTGTCACTGCCGGAAACTCCAGGAGATTCCGGCACACTATAGTGACCTCTGCCGCACTGTCAAGCAGAGTCACCACCCACCTCCTGTTCAGGAGGATACTTCTCAGAGTTTACGGCATATTTTGCGGTTATAGCTGCAACTTTCTTTTTCTGAAATTGGGGCTTAAATTGAGGAGGTTTTTTCTCCTTCTTTATCTTCACGTCAGACAAGTGCTGTGAGTTTCTCTTTGGTTTTTAATTACTCTTCCTGTCTGCGGTCAGAACGCCCTCCTCTCTCGTATTGCTTTTCTGATGAGTCCTGAAAGGAACGAGAAGGATGGGTATCAGAAAATTGGTACCTGTCTGGTGCTTTTATAAATTGTAGCGTCTGTCAGAGGACTCCGGAGGTGGAGATCCCCCCTAGATTTAACAGGGTTTGACTTGGAGGTATTTTGTAAGCACTAGGTTTGCCAAGTTGAGGTTTGCTAGGTCTGGTTCCTAAATTATTGAGTTCTACAGAAGTATATACTTCAGCAATAATTATAGGTAGCTCGCATTCCTGGTTGAGCAGTGCAACCTGCGCAAGCCACTGGCGTATAGGTAGAGAAGATGCTTCGCCTTTAGTGTTAGACAGAATGGTTGCAGACACTACGGGAAAGTTTCCCATTAGTTTCATCCCCAAATCCATGGCAGCTACTGCCCCGAAATCATTCTGCATTTGTTTTAACACCTCCAACAAGACTGATATAGACAGAGTACCATGTGTTATGGTATAGACAGCAGCAAAGACTGTGCCCCTAGTGGCGCAGTCACCTATTATATCTTCAATTTGTTCGATTTTTTTATGGCGATCCAAAATGGAATTTCTTCACAGTTTGTAAGAATTTTGCCCATAATTGAATGAACATTTACAGCACTTATGGTTGGCACAGGAGGCAACTGATCCTGGCCCGCCAGGTTGGCCCTTGATGAGACAGCCAGCAAGGTATGCGAAACATACTGAGTTAAGCGTCTATATAGTTTAACTAGACAATTGTACAAGTGGTGTAGCTCATTAACATTGAGACCTTGTAGATTAGGATATGGAGTATACCCAGCTAATGCTGGCTAAGTGACCACTTCATTACTAAGGGTACTCATGCATACTGGTGCATGTACATGTATAAGGGTGCCTCTGAACTAATTTTAATGTTGCCAGTGTGAAAGTGGAATTTCTAAGGGCAAATACACTCTGTAATGTTGCTGTGGGGGTGCATTAGTGTATGCATAAAAAGTGCCCAAATTAGCACCCACAGTCGGAAAATTGACCTTCTAAGTGATAGCCGTCGTGGGCTTCACCCATAAAGATAAAGTCACTGCCTGCAGCGCCAAGCCCATGCAAAGTTACATGTGCATAGAGTGCAGGTCTGCAATTATCAGCAATTGGTATAGGTTGTGGCTGTGCCATTATTAAAACAGTAGTGGACACAAAGTGCAAAACCAAATATCGGTAATCCTTTTAAAGGTTCAAGCTTGAACATCCAACAGAGAAAATTAGGAACTTCCTAAAAATATTGTGCAGGATATATCCCAACACAACGGATGTCTCCGGTGGTAGATGTGAGCGTATATGGACACATACAAGCACTGCTCAGGAGACCCATTGAATTAGTACCAGACCATCGTTGGTGGAACCATGTTACAGGGATACTGTTTAGAAACAGAACTGTGCTTGGAAAAACAGGACGTCAGAATGTAGGGACTGAGTCTCTCTACTACATTAGTATCTGTAGGTCGAAATACGACTAGCTCACAGTGCCTCGCCTGAATTCCTAACTTTCCAGAGTAGCAGGTGATTTGGGCAAATCTAGAACATGAACCTCGAGTTCCCAAGGGAACAGTGGAAACCGATCATCACCCTTCATTCTCACTCATGCATGTCCATAGAAACCGAAGAAAGACATGAAGGAAGTTTACAATATTTTTATTGAAACTATTGTAGTTTATTTTGAAGCAAGTGTGCTACAATTAGTAGACAAATACAACTTAGCAACGTAATCAACATTACTATCAGACTGTACACAATGAAAAGCCCAACCATTGCAACTGATATATCTATCTAGGCCTACCCTCACTATGTGAGTAAAGGGATATATTAGTGATCTCTGGGATTAGCACCGGACCCCATACCTGGTGTATGTAGTTAGGTGGTCTGCATCATAGGTGTAAACTCAGTTTACACAAAGCTTCTGCTTGCGCTCCAAGACTGGTCTCTCCTTTGGAATTCTACCCTCCGCTCTCCTAGGGGCTAAGCCATAGTTTATATGTTAAGAACTATTGCGGTAAAAAACTGCAGCTGTGCTACTGTGTTATATCTAAAAACATTAGGAGATGTTGCTGACCGGGCACAAGAAAACAGTACACCATGTTGTTCGACCTTGTACGAAATGTTCAGACTGAATCCCAAGAAGAGTAATTGAATAACAAATAATATGCACAACGTATTTCTAAAATAATATGATAACTCTCACGCAGGGGGTCAAAAGGAAGTATATGCTACGAAATAGAAGTGATCTATCCTATACAACTTCCAGACAAATATTACTCACACAAGTTATAGGGTAGCAGAGTGCAAATAAGGAAAGGCTGTGGCAGGAGAGGCACAGCAGGTGTTTGGACGAGAACCCTCACTCACCCGAGGGTGACATGCTTCATCATTGGGTTACTCCAACACACTGGGACCGCAAGGTGCCCAGTGTGGGCTACAACTTCCCCTCGGGGAAGGAGCAGGAGTGTTTTATATAGAGCACGTCAGATTTCAATAGCTCAAGGGTGAAAGTGAGGGGCAGAGTGCAACAAAAAAGTATGTGTTAAAAACTATCTCAGTAGGGACAACAACTTTATTATTACGTCCTACGGGATAGGGGTTAAAAGCAATGTGAGACAGGGTTATGGATGTGTACCCTGTGGTATGGTCAACATGTTTCTGCCCTATATGACATATAAGTTCAAGGCATTCATCAGGACCAAGATCTTCAGTCACTCTGCTGGAAAAAATGTGCAAAAGTAAAACAAGAAATATACTCAGGCCTCTACTCTTGACCAACCATGCGTAGCAGTAACAATCAGTGGAGTAGGTCAGATGGCCCTGTGATAGAACAATAAAAACAACATATCAAGAGGGTATAACAAAACACCAGTGTGCACCATCACCATGTACACAAGTGAATACCTTTTCCACAATAAGTTCATAGTGGTCTTACCTATGAACAACGTGTACAGTCCGACTCTACCATCTACAGAGTCTCTCACCATGTAGATTCCTCTAGTTAGAGGTACAACAAAAATGCATCACAAGCATGAAAAGGCCAGCAAACAGACATATGCTTCAATGTAGCTACTATTGAATAGGTATGTGGATGCATCTAAATTTAAAAGGCACCCATCCTCAATGCATGCTGAAAGAAATGCAGAGTAATTGTATGCATTCAGCTGAAGAAAGTGCACTAATTCATGGCCCATCAACGGTGCCTTCATTAAGACATAGTGAGGGCGTCATAGTGTCTCCATGATGGTCTGTTGTGAATTAATCGCATTTCAAGATAAACGTCAGTGCAATGTAGCACATAACAGGTAAACAAACAGTGTATTGGCTCCACGAAGGCTAAAGTATAAAGGACCTCATGTGTAGAGCCTTATGGGTCCCGAACTGTAAAGAGGCCCAGAGCTGTAACAAGGCCCACACACTAGCGAACAAAGGGTGTTTAGGTCTAAGTGTGGTCATCTGTAAAAATACAGAGATGGTATCCAGACACTACATATCGGGAGCCATCTAGGCAAGCCAAAGTGACTCGATGCCAAAATACTGGAAGCTTACTCAACAAAACGAATGTCTGCAAGATCTGTAATATAGACAATGCCCCGAAGGTTAACAAAATAATATCATGTCATAAAAACAAACGTATTATGTGTGACTGTGTGAAGCAAAGGCCGCATAAAGCTGCTAATAGATGTACCCAATCGACAACCAAAGTGGGCCCAGAAGGGGAAATATACAGTAGAGTGGTGCACAGTGGAATAGCATAGAGTGGAGTGCCATAGAGTTTATATAGTGCCGTAGACTGGAGTGGCATAAAGTGGAGTAGTGTGTCATAGAGCAGAGTGAAATGGCATAGAGTGGAATAGTGTAGAGTGGAGGGGCGGAGAGTGGAGTTGCATACAATGGAGTAGTATAGAGTGGAGTGGCATACAGTACAATGGTGTAGAGCAGAGTGGTAGAGTGGAAGAGCATAGAGTTGAATGGTGTAAAGTGGTGTGAAGTACGATGGAATAACATAGAGTGGTGCAGATTGGTTTGATGTATAGTGAAGGGACGTAGATTCGAGTGGCGTAGAGTAGAACGGTGTATGCTAGAGTAGTATAGAGTGGAGTGGCATAGAGTGGAATAGAGTGGAGAAGTGTGGCTCAATGGTTAGCGCGGCAGACCCTGATGCAGAGATCTGGCCCGGGACCAGGGTTCAATTCCCGCCTCGGCGGGTCTTGGGCTCAATTTCCTCGGACCTGATAATTCTCGCCTCGGTGCCTATTCTAATCATGGGTCCCACTCTGCAACTCTGGGCAATAGCTTGCTTAATCTCCACAACGGCCCCAACAGCGCTGGGATGCCTGGCTTCACCTTGGGGGTGCCCAGGAGTGGACATTTCACAGGGAAAAGCCAGGAAGGGTTCCACAGCGGTATGCGTACAGTGCCAGGACACCTCTTTGGGGGTATAAGTGCGCTTTACAAGTACAATTTCATTTCATTTCATAGCATAGAGTGAAGTGGCGTAGAGCGCAGTGACGTGGAGTCGAGTGGCATAGACTGGAGTAGCGTACAGTGGAATAGGGCACAGTTGAGTGTGTTAAGTGGAATAGCGTAAAGTGGAGTGGCGTACAGTGGAGTTGAGTACAAAAGAGTGTCGTACAGTGGAGTGCATGTCGTACAGTGGAGTGGCATGTGTTATACTGAAGTGGCGTGTTATACAGTGGAGAGGCATGTCATAGATTGGAGTGGAGTCCAGTGTTATACAGTGGAGTGGATTGTCGTAGAGGGGAGTGGCGAGTTGTACAGTGGAGTGACGTAGTCTAGGGCGCTGTGATGTATAGTAGAGTGCATGGAGTGTAGTGGCCTAGAGTGTAGTAGCATAGATTGGAATAGCGTAGAGTGGAGTGGCATAGAGTGGAGTGGTGTGGTTTGAAGTGGTGTACATTGGAGGGGCGTAGATTGGAATAGCATACAGTGGTGTGTGTAGGGTAGAATAGCATACAGTGGAGTGACATAAAGTGGAGTGGCATACAGAGGTGTAGCATAGAGTGGAGTGGCATGTCATAGAGTAGAGTGGCATGTGGTAGACTAGAGCGGTATCTTGTAGAGTGGAGTGACGTGTCATACGGTGGATATACTCTCGTAGTGTAGAGTAGCGTGTTGTACAGTTGAGTAACGCACAGTTGAGTGGTGTGTCATAAGGTAGAGTGGAGTATCATGTCATAGAGTGGTGCATAGTGTGGAGCGGAGTAGAATGAATTGGAATGTCATAGCTTGGAGTTTCATAGAGTGCATTGACATGTCGTATTGTGGAGTGGCGTGTGGTAGAGTAGAGTGACGTTTCACAGAGTGAGGTGGCTTGCCTTCAAGTGGAGTGGCATGTTGTTGAGATGAATGGCGTGTGGTAGCATGGAGTGGCATATCGTAAAACGGAGTGTTATGTCATAGAGGGCATTGGTGTGGACTGTCATACAGTGTAGTCGAGTGCTGTAGAGTGGGTTGTTGTACAGTGGAGTGACATCTCATAAAATGGAGTGGCATGTTGTAGACTTGAGTGGAGTCTGGTTTTGTTGCCTTGCGTGTTGATTAAAGATAGGTAGTGTAAAACTGGCTGTACGGATTTAACTGAAATGTGGTTTAAATATAGATAGGCTTTCCTGTTTTCAGTTTCTATTTTTGGTAAATTCTGGTGGGGTTTTTTCAGTGTTTTCAATACCTTAAAAAACAGTGGTTATCAGTGGTTACACATTTTTGCGCAATTAAAAACACCAAACACATTCTTTTTCCGGTGTTTATAAACTGTTTTGTTTTTATTATTGTTTGTTTTCTGCACTGATAGTGCATGTGTATAGACTGTGTCCGTATAGGGAATATGAGGTTCAAATACATTTTTACAAATCTAACATATTGTAGTACATCATACAATACTTCTTTAGTGAGTCTTTGGTCATGCGCGCTCACTCTTTAATTCCCATGTAAACGTTTATCTGTGAAAAGGCCCTCTCAACATTAGCACTTGAGACGGGCAATGCCAAAACAGCCGGTACACAATTTTCTATCTCTGGCCTCTGACATAGCTTTCCATGCCAATACTGCTGCAACTGAAGATTGTGATTCTCTGGGACAGGTTCTGCAACATATGCGTTGAACTGGGTGCATATGCTCTCAGTTATTGAAGTGTTAAAAAATGAAGCAGTGCTTTTCAAAGTCCGGAGAAAATTCCCCTTTTATGGAAGGGATCTAGAACTTGTGCAGAGTTCCTCAGTGAGGCTTCATTGTCTTCAAATGCCATGGTTGGTGAAGGGGCATTTCAATGCATCATTGCAAGCCATTTCTCATGCACTGTAAAAAAAGATTTCCCAAATTGCTCCTCAACGTTTCTTTACTTACTAAGTGGCAAGAATTCTAACATGGAACATGTTGAAGTGCCAAAGTCACTAAAAGTATCGCCCAGTCTACTCTCACAGAGATGTTTCACATCTATACTAATTACACCGAACACCTGGTAGACAAGGGTGTTTTTAGACTCTAGTTTTTTTATTATGTCCACTACAGCAGTCATGTTTTCTGTAAAAATCTAAAAATGCATGTAGAGTGTACTTATTTTCGCATCGCTATCAATATGTGACCAAAGATCCTCACATTTCTTGCCTTTGGCATCATCACTAAGCAAAGATTCTGTAAACGGTTGCCACATGGATAATATAGCATTCACTGCCTCTAGCACTGAGAACCACTGGTTAAATGACACAGTTGGGGTGACTCTTTCTTTGATGCTACACAAAGGACAAAATGAGAAATATCTGCATTTTAGTTCCCATGCATAACAAAACAGTGCACCAGAATGGACTGCAAAGTCAATAGCATTCTTCAGTAACTTTCAGCATACCATCTAGCAAGGATCTCTTACAGGGAAGCACTTCAGCTCAGGTATCGATTTTGACAGGTCATCACACAACTTTTTCATATACGTAGCTAAATTACTGCAAATACAAACAATATCACTGCAATTTTTGTTGAACTTGGTAAGAACTTTTTGCAGCAGCATTCCAAGTGACACTGCATTCCATGATTTCCAAATGTCTAGTCTCATGTTTTCACCGCTTTTTCAGTTGCTTAGTTGTGGAAAACGTGTAATATTTTTACTTAGCATAAGCAATAGCCATTTTGGCTATGGTGTCCATTTAAGTTTCCTTCGTAATTCTTGCGTCTTTTAACTCTGCTTGTGTTATCTATTTTTGTTGACTTCCTGACTCAGCTAAAGCAATGTACGTGCTGAGGGTTTATAGTTGTCAGTGCACCTGGTCTCAAATGTTAACTGTCGACCTTTTACTGCTGCCATAAGCATTCCTGCTCCCCCTCCCACTTTGCTGACCACATGGTTATTCATCTGCCCTTGTTTGCTGATAGCTATTCCTAAAACTTGTTCTTCCTATTTCTGTTCACATGCTTGCATTGCAGAAAACCTGTATAAAAGACCTGTGTTCTGTGACTTCAGTGTACTACCTCCTGCAACACTTGAGAGTGTTGTATGGACGTGGTCCCGCTCATGAGTGATTAATAAACTTGTTATTTATTCCAACTCCAGTGCTGATCTCTATTTTGTTGGTCTTTGAAACCGTGGACAAGAGAATGACCCTGCAACAGTGTACCCCATAAAGGTACATTTGCACAGTTGGCGCCCGATTCGTGGGGCCCCATCTGAGACGCGGCCGTCCGAAGGAGGGGTCTTGACAGAGGACCGAAATATTACTGAGGAAGCGCACTGCACGAGGAGACCTTTGTCTTTGCAGGCCGACGTGACTTTTCCGGTTTTCCCGATTTGACCCTCCAGGTGGTGGCCGGTCTCGACTGGGGTTTTCTTTGGCGCAAATCTGTAGTGACCATTAGGTCGACCAGAGATCGGCAGGTGGGAGTTGGAGTCTCCTGTTTGGTAAGGTCGCTAAAGCGGCACTCTTGATTTGTTAAGCCTGGGCTTTTTTGTTTAAATTTGTTATTCACTCTTTGCAAAGTTTGAAGGCAGGTAATGTGGAGATTTTTCTCCTTTTGGAATATTTGCTTGGAGTAGTAATATTTTACACATATTTTCGTAAAACATCCCTGTTCTCAGCACACTCCGTAGGTGGTGTTGCTGTTCTGGTGGTACCAAAGAAAGCTTATAAAAAAGTCAGCCGGCTCCCCCAGAAGGGACGCCTAATAGAGATATGTATGTCAAATATGGTATTTCTTCCATAATGTACGGTCCACTGTGGAACAAATACACAAAGAAAGATTCCGATCTGCAATGGCCAGTGAATGGGTCATTTGATCTTAAAAAGGTTCAATATGTAGAGCAGTGTTTGTTTCAAAGAAGAAGTCGACAGGATATGTTTGATTGTGTGCGTATGTGGGAGAAAGAAGTGTAAGAGAGAGCGAAGAGAGCGGAAGCTATAGCAGAAAAAGTACAACGTAAAACGATATATCAAAAAGCGCTAGAATTAAAAAATAAAGAAAAGAAGGAAAAAACTGAAAAAGAAGATAGAGAACGTCGATTAGAGATAAATGGCCAGTATCCTATTAGGCGCCCTCTCTATTCCCTACTTGATACAACTAAGGATGATTGCATCCTATTAGAACGTCCCCCACCTCCGTATAAACCTCACACTCCAAGTGCCCCTGATGAGGTTTCTGACGGCGAGCATTTGTCTTCAGACGACAAAGAACAAGATAAACAAGATGGGCGACAGACTCGCTCTACTTTGACTAAAGCAGAAAAAGATAAATTAAAAACTGCTGCTAGGGAGGAGGCTCGTCGGTCTCACGCGGCATCGCTCATTGTAACTATGGTTCAACAGTGGAACAGTGCAGAGCAATTTTATTTTGTAGAAGAATTCGTTTGGGAGGTAATATTTGATTATAGACAAATTTCTCAGGAACTAGAGCCAGCTGATAATACTGATTACAAACGATTAACAGAGGGGACTTTTCCTTTTTCAAACCTATCTGATATGATTAGACGAGTGGTTAAAATACGAGACGCAACATTGCGTTTACGAAAGGAGCAAGAATTAGCTAGAAAACAGAGAGGTATAGAAGCGGTTGAATCTCAAGCACAGAATGTAGATGCTCCGGTGGAAGAGGCTGCACCCAGTAGTACTACAGTTACTGTAAAACATATGCGTGAAGCTGCACCCCTGTATGTTCCTCCGAAGGGTGCGGGAACAAATGATGACAAAACTTCGGATGATGCAAAGGGATATTTTATATATAATTGGGTTTACACTCCTTGGAGTAGAGCTAATGTGATGGCTCTTAAAGCTGCTTTGCCCGACCCCCGGAAAAATCCTGCCGCCTTCTATGAGGAGGTGGAAGGAGCCATTAGCTGCTGCACCCTGACTTTGCCAGATATTGATATGTTCTTTGGGCTTATTTTGCCCCCTGATATGTGGAGAACGATACGTAAAATAGATGATAATGTGGCATATGGTGATACTTGGGAACATTTAGAAGAAATAGATGCGGAAAGGGAGCCTGCGCAGAAACCTCAAAAGGAGATATTAGATCTTCCTAAAGCTAATGTGACTAAGTTAAAGACTCTCATACCCCCTAAGAAAATAGATTGGACTACATTAGCATCCTGTAAACAGAAAAAGGATGAGTTAGTTTCTGATTTCTTTTCAAGATTTGAAGAGACATTCCATGATTTTAGTGGTCAGTCATTGGCCGATGATACGGGTAAGCATTTGTTTGTTGACAAATTTGTCGCTAATATGTTAGCAGAGATAGCTAGTCGCTTAAAGGCTAGCGAGAGTTCTTGGACCATGTCTTCCCCAGTTTCCCTTTTGACTATGGCCCAATATTATGAGCGACAGGAACAGGAAGCGAAAGGCAGGGAGGATAAGAAGGTTAAGGACTTAAAAACAAAAGTTATGTTGGCCCAAGTATATGGTCCACCATTTAGGGGAGGTGGAAGAGGCGGATGTGCAATGTATACACCTGGAGTGCCCCCTCTCCCTCGAGCAAATTTGTCCCCTGATCAGTGTGCTTATTGTAAAGAGACTGGGCATTGGCGTTCTGAGTGCCCTCTTTTGCGAGGTCAGCCGTATCAGCGGGGAAGGGGCAATATAAGAGGACGCCCAGTGAATTCAGGAAACAGGGGAGGTACAGGAGCTCGTCCCAGGTTTGAGGCAGTTGAACAAGGACCAAATTACTCTAATACTTTTGATAGACAAAATCAATATCGAATGTCTGATTATTCTGATGAGGTCCTTGCAGATTCTGATTACGCATAGGGATGCCTAGGACGGGGTAAGGAACCAGTTGAGGTACCAGTAGATCAAATGGGTCCTTATGTTGACGCAAATGTCTTGGGATCTACTGATCGGTTTCTGGTTGATACAGGGGCTACTCGTAGTGCCCTGTCTAAAAAACTGGTTCCTAGGGCTCCCCTGTCCGGCACAATGATAACATTGATAGGATTCGATGGGACACCTACACCTAGCCCACTTTCACAGCCACTTGAATTCAGACTTGATAAATTCACTGCAGCATGTCCATTTTTGCTTGCCCGTACCACACCAGGCAACATTGTGGGTATCGATATGCTTAAATATTTTCATGCCACAATACGTTGTTCTCCGGAAGGTGTGCGTGTTATTTTGAATGATAATTACCCAATGGTAGAGAGATCTTGTCTTATCAATGAGGACGTCGCTCTGGCATCCTTACCTAGTACTTTGTGGGCTAAATCAGATACTGATGTGGGTCAAATGGTTATTCCACCTGTACATATTCAAGTAAAGGAGGGTGTTTCATTGCCTCGACTGCCTCAATACAAAATATCTCGAGATGGTGAAGAAGCATTGGCACACATTGTTCAGGATTTGATTAAAGTGGGGGTAGTGGAAGAGGTCCCCTATAACACTTGCAATAGCCCTATCCTTCCTATTTTGAAAAAAGACACTGACACTAAAATCTACAGATTCATTACTGATTTGCGAGAGGTTAATAAAATTGTAGTGCCCCAATATCCGGTGGTTTCTGACATCACTACACTTCTCACTATGGTCCCTCCTACTGCCACTACATTTTCGGTGATCGATTTGAAGAATGCTTTCTCCTCGATACCCATCCATCCTGACAGCCGTTATTTGTTCTGGTTCACCCTGAAAAATAGATCGTATCGGTTCTGTAGAGCTCCACAGGGCTATACAAAGAGTCCCAGTATTTACAGTCAGGCATTAAAAAGGCAGCTTGATTCCTTTTCTGTACCCAAAGGGGTGGCCCTTATCCAATACGTCGATGACATCTTGTTGGCTGCAGATACCCCTGAGCAGTGTGAAGAAGGAACACTGTTATTGTTATCATTTCTTGCATCTCACAATAACAAAGTCTCGCGAAAGAAATTGCAATTTTGTAGACAGCAGGTTACCTATTTAGGTCACCTCCTGTCTAAGGAGGGACGTGCACTTACACCAGATCACATTCAGACCATTTTAGATACTCCTGTGCCCCGTACTCAGAAGGATGTTTGTGCACTGATTGGCCTCACTTCTTTCTGTAGGCAGTGGATCCCCAGTTTCTCGCACATTATTAAACCTTTATTGGCCCTTTTGACTAAAGACACTCCGATGCCCCTCCCATTACTACTGAATGTCAGAATGCCTTCCAACAGTTACGCCAAGCTCTTTGCTCTGCACCAGTATTAGGAACTCCAGACTACACTAAGACCTTCACACTCTATGTACACGAGAGGGAAGGTTGTGCCCTCTCAGTCTTAACACAAACATACTGTGATAAGCAACGTCCTTGTGCCTATTTCTTAGCTGTTCTTGACCCAGTCGCTCGCGCGCTGCCTGGATGTTTCCGAGTGGTGGCAGCAACGGCTGTATCAATACGTCAGAGTGAAGGAATAGTTTTGTCACATAAGCTGCTTGTGTTAGTACCCCATTCTGTTGATGCTTTGCTAAATCAAACAAAAACACAGCATTTGACTAGTGCCCGCTTGACAGGATATGAATTGACACTTTTGGCCCCTCATATTACACTGAAAAGATGTCTGACCCTAAACCCTGCTACACTATTGCCATTTCCAGCTACTCAGTCTCAGTCGCAAGAGTTACATGATTGTATATTCCTTACTGAAGAGCAAACAAAGGGCTGCGTTGACTTGCAAGATACACCTCTCTCTAGTGTTGATGGGGAGTTATAGGTTGATGGCTCGTGTCTCAAATTGCCTGATGGCACTACATCTGCTGCCTATGCGATTACAACACTTCAGACAGTAGTAGAAACAGCTCGCATTCCACAGAAGTCAGCCCAAGCGGCCGAATTGATTGCACTAACGAGAGCGTGTGAGCTTAGTACAGATTTGCTTGTTAATATTTTTACTGACAGCCAGTACGCTTTCGGGGTGGCACACAATTTTGGCTGCTTATGGAAAGAAAGGGGTTTTCTCACCTCACATGGGACACAGATAGTGCATGGAGAATTAGTACATAATCTTCTTACTGCTCTAACCTATCCTAAGAAAGTAGCAATTGTTAAGTGTAGTGCACACAAGAAAGTGACTGATAAAATAGGAGCAGGTAATGCCTTTTCAGATTACACAGCCTGTGAAACCGCAATGCAGCGAAGTACCACATCTATGTATGTAGTGAAGTCACAAGCTGAACGTTGGCATGATGCCAGGCAAGAGGTACTGGACATGCAACAATCTGCCTCCACTGATGAACTAGACCAATGGTCTAAGGAGGGAGCACTGGATGATGAGGGCTGTTGGAGGAATAAAGATATGACCAAATGGAAGTTACCCACAGCCTACTTATACCCCATGATTCACATGGTACATGGGCCGGCACATGTTGGAGCATCCTCAATGGCAAAACAACTTATGCAAGTTTGGGATCATCCTGATATTGCCGGCACTGCTAAAAAGATGGTCCAGTCTTGTTTGGTCTGTCTTCAGTATAATCCCGGAAAGGGAACGCGAACTCCAACAGGAGGGTTTGCGACACCAACTGCACCTTTTGAGGTCCTGCAAATGGACTACATTCAGTTTGAGCGCTGTAATAACTTGAAATATGTCCTGGTGGTGGTTTGTGCCTTCAGTAAATGGGTGGAGGCGTATGCTACGAAGGATAATACAGCTCTCACGACAGCGAAAGTTCTCCTAAAGGAGTTCTTTCCTCGATTCGGCATTTGTCAGGTTTTATGGAGTGACAACGGACCTCATTTCATTGGGCAAGTTGTCGAATATGTCATGAAAGGGTTAGGATTAAGCAGAAATTTCATGCCGCTTTTCACCCACAATCAGCAGGCTTGGTGGAGCTGTACAATTCCACTCTGAAACTGAAATTGGCTAAAATACAGGCTTCCACGTCTTTGAAATGGCCTGATACCCTGCCCCTAGCACTGCTTTCTATCAGATCGATACCACATACACGATCTGGCCTTACGCCATATGAGGTTGTGTTTGGCAGGCCCATGAATATTTGGGGAATCCCTAAGCATCGCCCTATACATGATGTACCCTATGTGTTGATGAGTGACTATTTGTCCCAGTTAACTGACAGCTTGTCTTCTATTTATCAGCAGGTACGGGAAGCCCTTCCAGACAGGTCGCAGGGTGATGGCCATGATCTGCGGCCTGGCGACTTTGTTTTAACGAAGTCCTTCCAGCGGACCAATTCTTTGGCACCCCGTTGGCGTGGACCAGAGCAAGTCCTCTTGGCTACCAGAACTGCGGTACGAGTGACCAACCGGAAGAATTGGGTGCACGCCACCCACTGTCGTAAAGTTCCGCATGCCCTCGTGAGCCCAGCTGCGTTGACAGATCACCGCGACATCCTGGTCACTGAGAAAGGACGAGCCGTGTCACCTGAAAGACCTGAGGAAGTCTTCTCGGACCAAACGATCCCTGGTACATCCAGATATCTGCTTCGATCCAGGAAGAAAGACATTTCATCGCAGAAAGAGACTGTTTGAGCCACTGTCCTGAGTGGTTAAAGACTGACTACAAAGGGGGGTAGCCTTTTAGTGACTACTCGTCTCAACGTTAGAGAAGAAACCAACGAGTGCCCAGGACCTTAGGGCACCATCTGTTTTGTTGTTTACCGACAAAATGAACATGCTGGAGGAGAAGAAATCGAATGCTGCAAAAGTCTGTAGTAAAAATATGATGTTTCCTATTGGACTAACTTTGACTGTTGTCATCATTGCTGTTATAATGTGGGTTGTAGAGGAAGTAGCTCCGGCTCGAAACTTATTGACTGCTACTACTCCTGACACCACCGAACATTATTATTTTACTCTTCCCTATCATGAAAAGAAGCACCGAATGTCGTATCTCAATAACACTTTCATACAAATGTTGCAGCATACTCATAATGCTACGAACACTACCAACTGCTGGGTATGTGGAATGATGCCAGCTCATCAGAAGAAGGGAGGAACGCCTTTCATTCCCTTGCCATTCTCGCATAATGGCTCCTGTAGAGCCTGGTTCGCACTGTTGTGGGCCTCTGAAATTGCTAATATTACTCTAGCTGATGTAGGAGGATTTAATGCAAAACTTAATAAAGTTTGTTACCCCAATGAGGAAGGGGACCCACAAGCCAAAGGAACTGTATGGGAAATGGAGGAGTATCGCCAAGGAAATTCCTCCACATGTTATGTTTTCCCCAACACTCGAACGGCCAAGGGTAACGGGCCTTTTGTTATCGCTGTTACTAGAGCCCGAGCAAATCCTTGTGTGAGCAGTTTTGGTAGTATCCCAGTGGGAAAAAGTGACTGTACCACAGTATTGAACATTACTGGAACGAACAATAGCAGTTTCCTGTCCTCACACAACACTTATTTCATTTGTGGGAGTAAAGGCTACTATCATCTACCAATTGGATGGTCTGGAACCTGTTATGTGTCCTTTTTGCTTCCTCCTGTGTTCCTAGCACCTGCATCTTATCATAAAGATCAAAAACTGTTTAATGACATTTCCTTGAACCGATTCAAAAGAACTATAAATAATGATGAAGTGGATCAAACTGATACTGCATCACAGCAATATGTTGACTTTAATTTGGGACACTTTTTCTTTGTTGGTGCGGCTTTAAATAGTAGGAAGATTAGACGCTTAACCCGTGTAGTAGAGGCTGTGACTAATCAGACAGCAATGGCGCTTGGGAATATTACAGAAGAACTCCAAATTACGAGAATTGTGACTTTGCAAAACCGAATGGTGCTAGACGTGGTTCTAGCTGATCATGGTCGAGCATCTCGCATTATCGGTAGTAGTTGTTGTGTATTTATCCCTGACCACGCCCCTTCTGTTTCAGATGCCATTTCCAAAATGCATAAAATAGCTACTGAGATACATCATGATTCAGGAACATGGACTTGGGCTGGATGGTTCTGGAACGTATTTTCTGTATGGGGTTTAAAAATATTATCGGCCTTGTTCATAATTATTGCAATTCTCTTCTCCTGTTGTTTATGTATCCAATGCGGACCGATGCTTTGTTCCCTCTGTATTTCTACTTGTACTACTTGTCTACCATCAAAAACGAATGTCCAAAATGTAAATGCCCGTTTAGCAATAGATCGAGAAGTTAGCGACATGATGCTAATTGATATACATGATATTTATCGTACCCCTTTTAAAGCATAAGAAAAATGTCTTAGCTTATGCTAAAAGGGCCATCTGTGGAAAACGTGTAATATTTTTACTTAGCATAAGCAACAGCCATTTTGGCTTTGGTGTCCATTTAAGTTTCCTTCGTAATTCTTTCGTCTTTTCACTCTGCTTGTGTTATCTATTTTTGTTGACTTCCTGACTCAGCTAAAGCAATGTACGTGCTGAGGGTTTATAGTTGTCAGTGCACCTGGTCTCAGATGTTAACTGTCAACCTTTTACTGCTGCCATAAGCATTCCTGCTCCGTGTTGGAAATGGCCCTTTTTGGCAGGTTCACCCCTGAACTTTTTGCCTTATATGGAACTTGGTGTTAGTAGTTTTAAGTCTCTGGGCACTTTAGCACTGTGGTCCAGTGTAAAGTGCATGCGCGCTGTGTGCGTGTGGTGAGATTGGTCTGCCCTCCCATAGGAATGCATTGAGGATGAGTGTGTCAGTGGTAATTCCTGTTATGAGAGGTGCAGCATGGTCAAGTCTAGTATGTCTGAATTTGTGAGAATAAATGCTGCGCAATGGTGTGCGCAGATTTATGGTGACTGGTAGAGAAATGCCACTTCTAGAAGTTGGCATTTCTGTGTGCTCTGTGTCTGCCTGCCTGATGTGAATTGCATGTCTGGCTTGTGAATGACAGGGGCTGGGAGGTGTGTGTGGCTCCAGGAGGGGCAGGGTGAGTCAGCGCAGGGCTGAATGGAGAGATCTCCATGTAGATGGGTGGGAGGAGTTGCACCTGGGACCTGAATAGGGTTGTGCCTGCCCTCTACAATGCTGGCACCACCTCCTGTGGTGCGTCTGATGTCCCTAGCCTACACTCTGAAAGGAGAGAGGAGCTGAGCAAAACAAAGTGCTCCTGAACCAGTTGCATCTGGTTCCCCCATGCCCTACACTTTGTAGACAAAGGAAAATGGTGTATAAAAGAAGGGGCTGTGTCCCCATGAAGGTTGTTCAGTGCTTGGCTGCTGTTCCTGCTGGGGCGTGCTGCTGCTGGGGCCCAGGGGGGGCTGCCATGAGGGCTTGCCTCCCTGGGCCCTGCATTGTCCCTGGATGCTTCAAGGACTTGTTGGGGACCTTTTGCTTTTTCTTGATCCCTAAAAGACTTTTTATCCTAGCGCCTGGTGAGCGCTTTATCTCCTTTATTAAAGAGCGCTTTCCTTCCCTGAGGAGCGCGTGGGCTCTGCGGCGCTGAGCTGCTCATTATGGACAGGGAATCCCGACATAGGGATTCCCCCGCATTTCTGGCTTCCAGCGGGTGCCCACCCCGCTTATTGCCTAATTTACTAGCGGGTGCCCACCCCGCTCCTTGGCTTATTTTTCAACAGCGGGTGCCCACCCCGCGTTTCACCACCGCAGCCCCGGGGCTGCCGAAGAAATCTGTTCCCGGCCGCTGCAGCGCGACCAGGAAGTCAGGCACGTCTGCCTGAGACATGGGCGGAGCAAGGGAAGGAAGTCCCGCCCCGCCGCCAGAGATCCGGCCGGAGCCTCGCAGGCTCCGTGATGAAGTCCCGGGTCCCATGAGGGGGCCCGGGTGAAGCCGGTGTGGAGGAGTCCTGGGTCCCAGGAGGGGGCCCGGGTGAAGAAAAGTGCTGCCGGTCCCGCAGCGCAGAGAAGAGAGTCCCGGAGCCTCGCGGGCTCCACCTTGAAGTCCCGGTCCCAGAAGAGGGACCGGGCAAAGCCAGCTGATCGGCGGGGCTCCCGTGGGTGAGGGAAGCCCGCGCCAGAAGAGAAGAGACCGAGAGCGGCACCAGAGAGTCCCGGTGAGTGGGGGCTCAATGTTGTTGGTGCCGTGCGAGGCACCATGTATGGGCGGCCCCGCCTGGCAGAGGGCCGCCCCAGCGTTGGGTACATTTCATTTCAGGAGCCAGTGCGCTCCATGAGGGCATGATTGTTTCTAGAGCCCATGTGGCTCCACCGGTTGGCTATTTGTGTTCCGAGCCCCAGGTGGCTCCAACGAGGGGGCACATGAGTATAAAGAGCCCAGAGGGGCCCGTGTTCCCTCCAACGTTGGCCATATTTGCTTTAGGAGGGCCCAGAGGGGCCCAGGCTTTCATTGTTGGGGGCATTTCGAGGCACATTGTCGGTGCCTGGGCGGGTCCGCCAGAGAGCGGGCCGCCCCAACGTGGGGCATGTTCGCTCCCAGATCGGAGCACATTATCAGTGCTCATGCTCCTTGCAGTTGGGCACTGTTAGAAATGGGATCTCTAGTTGGCAAGGGCTTGCACCTTTGTCCAAGTAGGGACCCTTCTTCCTAGTCAGGGTAAGGGTGTTACACTCGTGAAGTAACCCCTGCTCACCCTCGTGGTAGCTTGGCACGAGCAGTCAGGCTTAATTCAGAGGCAGTGTGTAAAGCATTTGCACATAACCAACAGTAATACAGTGTAAGCACTACAAACGGACACCACACCAGTTTAGAAAAATAACCAATATTTTATATACTCAAGACAAGACCAATTACGACAAAAATCCACAATACTGTACTTTAAAAATGAATGCTTGATACGGTAACTTCTTCTTTGCAAGAATAGTTCAAAAACAAAGTTCGTACGAGTCGGTAGCTCCGTCCGAGCCTACCGTGATGCTGAACACCACAGAGTCTAACAGTTCCAGCCGACCGCGTCGATACGGGCCAGCAGAGTCGTGAACAGACTCGGTTACAGTACCTTTCTCGTTGTGGCTGGTACGGAGTGTACGAGCCGGTCGGCGTTCGTCGCGGTTGCGGTGCAAGACGGAGCGATGCAAGGTGCGGTGTCCGTCGATGCGGTGCAGGCAGCGGCTCGATGAGCGTCGTGCAGACGGGGTCGGTGAGTCCAAGGCGTGCGATGCAGGGTGAGACGATGCTCGATGCGGTGCTGACAGGTTGCGATGCAGGCGACCAAGCCGGAGTGCGGGAGCTGGCGTCGGACAGCGGTGCGAGTCGGAGCGGTGCATCTCAGACGTGCGAGCGGTGCCCCAAATGCGGTGCGGTCTCGACTCTTGAGCCAGTTGCAGCGACAGCGTCGGTCTGGTCCGGCTGGCACAGTGAAGCGATGCGATGCGAACTGCGGTGCCCACAGGTCACGGTGCAAGCAGCGGCTCGATGTTGGCGGCGTCGGACGCCGCCCACGGTGAGACCAGGGTTGCGATGCGAAGCGGGGCGATGCGGTCTGCGGTGCAAACAGGTCACCGGCCAGGGATGGATTCGGTTGACGGCGTCGGTTGCGGTTCCCTTCCTCTGTGGCAACTGAAACAGCTGTTCCAGAAGCGGTACCCAGAGGCTTGTGAAGTCTTTGTAGTCCCTGAGACTTCTTAACAGGAGGCCAGCTCGCTTTCAGGCCCTTGGAGATACTCAGCACAAGTTTGTAGAAAGTTCAGTCCAGTCCTTTCACTGCCCAAGACAGAAGCAGCAACTGCAGGCCAACCCAACAAAGCAACAACACAGCAAAGGGGCAGTACTCCTCCTGGCAGCTCTTCCAGCTCTTCATCTTGGCAGGTTCCTTGATTCCAGCGAGATCTAAATTCATGGGGTCAGGGCCCCAATATTTATATCCCAAATTCCTTTGTTCTCTGAAGGCAGAGAGGCCTTTGCCTAGTCCAAACCAGTTCTGGAGCACTTTGTTGACAAGTCTCCGTCCCTTCTTTCAGTGAGTAGGCCAGGGACATCAGACGCACCACAGGAGGTGGAGCCAGCATTGTGGAGGGAAGGCACTGTCCTATTCAGGGCCCAGGTGCGACCCCTCCCACCCATCTACATGTAGATCTTGCTATTCAGCCCTGTGCTGACTCACCCTGTCTCCTGGCATCCCCCAGCCCCTGTCACTCACATTCCAGACAAGGAATACACAACCTCGCAGATGCAGGCTTGGATGGTTAGACAAGAAAATACCCACTTTCTAAAAGTGGTATTTTCAAACACAGAATGTTAAAACCAACTTCACTAAAAGATGCATTTTATCATTCTGAGTCCAGGCATACTAAACTCGAATTTCTACCATGTTCCCGGGGTCAGTTAGGATTATAAACTGTAATAATCAAAACTGCCCGTTCTGGTCTAGGGGAACAGGTAGCCTTGCAATAGTGAAAACAAACTAGGCTGTAATTCACTATCAGGACATGCCGCACACACCCGGGCATGTCCTACCTTTCGCATACAACGCACCCTGCCCACAGGGGTACCTTGGGCCTACCTTAGGGGTGACTAACATGTAGCAAAGGGAAGGTTTAGGGACTTGCAAGTGTGTGCACTTGCCAAGTCGACCTGGCTAGCCCCAGGCTGCGCACAGGCTCTGCGATGGCAGGCCCGAGTTACACTTTACGGGCTGTTTGCGTGGGTGGCACAATCCAGTGCTGCAGCCCACCAACAGCATTTGGTCTATAGGCCCTGGCACTCGCAGTGCACTTTACAAGGGACTGAACATAAACCAAATAGGCCAATCATGGAAACACCAATCCATAACGCATTTTATACAGGAGCACTTGCACTTTCCCACTGGACCGCAGTGAGGAAAGTGCGCAGAATCCTTACACCAGCAAAAACAGAGTCAAAACCGGGAGGTCAGAAAGCAAAAAGTCAGGGGAAACACGCCAAAAGATGCCAAGTCTAACACATGTCCCCTCCAGCTGAAAGTAGGGAGAACTACCCAACCCCATTGGAGTTCTCCTCACTAAGGCGGAAGAACCTGGACAGACCATCTGCGTTGGCGTGTTCTGTACCAGGACGGTGCTCCACCGTAAAGTCCGTTCCCTGTAGGGAGATGGACCACCTCAGCAGTTTTGGATTCTCACCCCTCATTTGCATCAACCATCTGAGGGGCCTGTGGTCTGTCTGAACCCGGAAGTGAGTCCCAAACAGGTATGGTCTCAACTTCTTCAGTGCCCAGACCACAGCAAAAGCTTCCCTTTCTATGGCACTCCACCTCTGTTCCCTGGGAAGTAGTCTCCTGCTAAGGAAGACTACAGGCTGATCCAGGCCCTCTTCGTTCAGTTGTGAGAGCACCGCTCCCACACCATGCTCTGAAGCGTCAGTCTGCACGACAAATTCTTTGGAGAAGTCAGGTGCCTTGAGCATGGGCGCCGTGCACATGGCTGCCTTCAGGGCATCAAAAGCTTTCTGGCAGGACTCAGTCCAGATCACTTTCCTGGGCTGCCTCTTAGAGGTCAGCTCTGTTAAGGGGGCAACGATGGTGCCATAGCCCTTAACAAATCTCCTATAGTAACCGGTCAGACTTAAGAAGGCTCTCACCTCTGTCTGGGTCTTGGGGGGTTCCCAAGCCAGAATGGTGTCAATCTTGGGTTGTAGGGGCGCCACCTGGCCGCTTCCTACCTGGTGTCCCAAGTACACCAGAGAACCCTGCCCGATCTGGCACTTACTGGCCTTGATCGTGAGGCCTGCACCTTGCAGAGCCCTCAACACTTTCTCAAGGTGCTGTAGATGTCCTTCCCAGCTGGAACTGAACACAGCAATGTCATCCAGGTAGGCGGCACTGAAATCCTCCAGCCCGGCCAACACCTGATTGACCAACCTCTGAAAGGTGGCAGGGGCATTCTTCAACCCAAAGGGCATCACCCGGAATTGGTAATGACCTTCTGGGGTTGAGAATGCTGATCTCTCCTTGGCCCCATCGGTTAAGGCAATCTGCCAGTACCCAGACGTCAAATCAAACGTGCTGAGGAACCGGGCAGCTCCCAACCGATCAATGAGCTCATCAGCTCTGGGGATGGGGTGCGCGTCAGTCCTGGTGACGGCATTGAGCCCACGGTAGTCCACACAAAACCGGAGTTCTGGAGTGGCACCGTGCGCCGCAGCCTTTGGGACCAAGACCACTGGGCTGGCCCAAGGACTGTGGGAGGGCTCAATCACCCCTCACGCCAACATCTTAGAGACCTCCTCCTTGATGCTGGTTCTGACCCGGTCAGTCATCCTGTAAATCTTGTGCTTCACAGGAGGGCTGTCACCAGTGTCCACGTCATGGGTACACCAGTGAGTAACACCGGGGGTCAGAGAGAACAGTGGGGCGAACTGTCCCAACAACTGGCGACAGTCCCCCTGCTGCTCCTGAGTCAGAGTAGGGGAGAGGATCACACCCTCTACTGACCCATCATGCTCCTTGGTAGACAGGAGGTCAGGGAGAGGCTCACTCTCCTCTTCCACCCCATCATCTGTCGCCAAGAGCATACTCACTTCGGACCTCTCGAAGTGGGGCTTGAGGCGGTTCACGTGAAGGACCCTCAAAGGGTTCCTTGGAGCCTGCAAATCCACCAGGTAGGTGACGTCACTTTTGCGCTCCTTTACCTCATATGGCCCAGTCCACTTGTCCTGCAAGGCACAAGGTGCCACTGGGGCCATGACCCACACTTTTTGCCCAGGTTGAAATTCGACCAGAGTGGCATTCTGGTCATACCATCTCTTCATTTCTTCCTGGCTTGCTTCTAGGTTCGCCTGAGCGAGTTTCCTGAAGCGGGCAGTTTGATTCTAAAGGCCAGCATGTAGCTAAATACATCCTGGGGAGTTTTCCTGGGAGCTGCCTCCCAGCCTTCCTTTACCAAACTCAGAGGTCCTCTGACAGGGTGGCCATACAGGAGCTCAAAGGGGCTGTACCCAAGAGACTTCTGAGGCACCTCCCTGTACGCAAAGAGTAGGCATGGCAAGAGGACGTCCCACTTACGCCTCATGGGTTCTGTTAGACCCTTGATCATGCCTTTCAAGGTCTGGTTGAATCTCTCCACCAGACCGTTTCCTTGTGGGTGGTAAGGAGTGGTGAACTTGTAGGTTACACCACACTCCTTCCACAGGGATGTCATATACTTCGATATGAAATTGGTCCCCCTATCAGAAACCACCTCTCTGGGGAATCCCACACGGGAAAAGATCCCCATTAACGCCCGGCCCACCAATGGCGCCGTCGTTGTCCTGAGAGGGATTGCCTCCAGGTACCGGGTGGCATGGTCCACCAAGACCAGGATGTACCTGTTGCCCATGGCTGTCTTGGGATCCAGTGGCCCCACAATATCCATCCCTACCTTTTCAAAGGGTGTACCAACAACAGGAAAAGGTTGGAGAGGAGCTTTGACCTTCCTCCCACTCTTACCACTTGCCTGGCAAGTTTGGCAAGACCTACAGTGTGCATCTGACTGCCTTCGCATTTGGGGCCAAAAGAAGTGGGTGACAAGCCTGTCAAAGGTCTTGTCCTGCCCCAAATGTCCTGCCAAAGGCACGTCATGAGCCAGACCCAGTAGGAAGGTCCTGAAGCGCTGGGGTACCACCAGCACACGGGCTGACCCAGGCTCAGCAACCTTAGGCTCACTGTATAGGAGACCACTCTCCCAGTAGATCAGATGTGACCCGGACTGATTGCCAGCTGCCTGGTCTGCAGCCTGCCGCCGCAGACCCTCCAGAGTAGGGCACTCATTCTGCTCCCTGCAGAACTCCTCCCTGGTGGGACCCCCTTCTTGCTGCCAATGGGTCAGCTCAGAGATGTCTCCCAGTTCGGCTACCTGCTCCCCTGTAGGCACCGGGCGTCCCCCTTGAGGTCCGCCTCCTCCCGGTCCGTGGGAACTTCGGGGGCCGGTTTCCCGCGCCCCTGCCCTTTCTCTTGGCAGGGACTTGGGCCACTGTTTCAGGCTCCAAGTCCTCTTGATCACCCTTTCTGGCTGCCATTGACCGAGTAGACACGCATGCCCACTCTGGCAACCCAAGCATCTCCAAGTGAGACCTGAGCTCAACCTCCTTCCATGAGGACTGCTCCAGGTCGTTTCCTAGCAGACAATCTACAGGCATGGTAGGGCTCACAACCACCCTCAAGGGACCTGAGACCCCCCCATTCAAAGGGAACCTGCGCCACCATACACTGGCGCTCAGAGTTGTCGACAGCAACTACTTGGTGGAATGCTCCTGGGACTACTTGCTTCTGAGACACCAGGTGACACCGGACTGAGGTCACACTGGCTCCAGTATCTCTGAGAGCCTCTACCCTGTTCCCATTAATGGTCACCCAGGTGCTATATTTCTTTGTGTTAGGGGCACCTGGTTTCCTGGGACCATCTCACTGTCCCCGAGTGAGACAAGGGTCATTTCTGCGGGATCCCCACCCTCCTGTGGGCACCCCTCCTCCCCAAGCGCTACACTAGCCAACACTTTGGACTGTCCACCGGTGGGTGGCTGTGTACCCTTCGGGCACTTGGGGTCCCCCTTAAAGTGACCTACCTGGTCACATGCATAACACTTGCGGGGCCGGTCTCAACAGGCTTCCCTGTAGAGACCCCTTTCTTCTTATCACCGGGGGCTGGGAACCTTTACCCTGGGTACTAGTTTGGGGCCCTTTAGAGAACTCCTGTGCTTTACTCTTGTCCCCCCACCTTTCTGCTGGGGACCCTGCCCACCTTTGGCTGAGTCTCCCCCAAACGCTTTCTTGTGGACCCTGGTACTCACCCAGCGGTCCGCTTCCATAGCAAGCTTCCTGGGGTCAGTTAGCTTACTATCAACTAGGTGCTGGCGCAGATCTGCAAAACATAGACTAGACAAGTGCTCCCATGCAATCAAGTTGTAGAGCCCCTGAAAATCTGTTACGCTACTGCCCTTCACCCAACCATCCAGAGACCTGCAGAACACATCCACACATTCCAACCAAGTGTTGGCATCGGACTTCTTACTGGACCTGAACTGATCCCTGTACTTTTCAGGAGTAAGACCATACTTCGTGAGAAGGGCATCCTTCATGTCAGCATAGGTGAGGTGATACCCCTTACCCAAAGCTATCAGAGCATCCCTTGCTTCTTCCGGGAAAAGTGGCCACAATCCTGCTCCCCAATTCTCCTCAGGGACCCCATTCATGTGTATGGCTGCCTCATAACCCTGAAACCACCTTTGTATGTCATCCCCCTTCTTGAACTCCTTGCCTACGTTCTTGGGAATGTGCACAATCCTGTCTGCCTTTCTGGACGAATTGCTGCCACCATCTGAGCCTGACTTACTCCTAAGTTCTAGCTCCTTCAGTTCTCTCTCATGCTCTAAGAGCATCTTCCTCTCCTCTATGGCCAATCTCTTCTCCTCCCGCTCACTCTCCAGCCTGAGCTTCTACAGCTCGAACTGCCTTGCCTCCCGCCTGTCCTCCAGCTCCTCTGGGGACAGACTGCTGCTGCCTGATCTGGCGGGTTCCCCCCTACCCAAAAGCACATCCACCCTGGAAATAGGCTCCTCCACCTCCTCACTGAGATTACCAGGCTGCCCATTGGCATGTCTGGCTGCTACCCAGGCCCTCAGCGCCTTCTGTAGCTCCTCCTTCCTTGTGAGGCCTTTAATTTGGACTTTTAGGTTTTTACAAATCGCTCGTAGCTCCTTTACGGCGTAGGATTCCAACCTATCCTCCTCAAAGATAACTTCCAGAGATGCAACGGATGATGCAATTGATTCAGGCATGACAAACATAGTGAGTTGAAAACTGGCACGATCAAAAATAGGCCAAAAGAAAAAGAACCAGTATGTGGTACGTAATGGTCTGCGATATGGTAGTAGTGCACACCAATCACTGTAAGTCAAGTGCAAACACAAGTCCTATCCTCACCGCTGACAACCAATGTTAGAAATGGGATCTCTAGTTGGCAAGGGCTTGCACCTTTGTCCAAGTAGGGACCCTTCTTCCTAGTCAGGGTAAGGGTGTTACACTCGTGAAGTAACCCCTGCTCACCCTCGTGGTAGCTTGGCACGAGCAGTCAGGCTTAATTCAGAGGCAGTGTGTAAAGCATTTGCACATAACCAACAGTAATACAGTGTAAGCACTACAAACGGACACCACACCAGTTTAGAAAAATAACCAATATTTTATATACTCAAGACAAGACCAATTATGACAAAAATCCACAATACTGTACTTTAAAAATGAATGCTTGATACGGTAACTTCTTCTTTGCAAGAATAGTTCAAAAACAAAGTTCGTACGAGTCGGTAGCTCCGTCCGAGCCTACCGTGATGCTGAACACCACAGAGTCTAACAGTTCCAGACGACCGCGTCGATACGGGCCAGCAGAGTCGTGAACAGACTCGGTTACAGTACCTTTCTCGTTGTGGCTGGTACGGAGTGTACGAGCCGGTCGGCGTTCGTCGCGGTTGCGGTGCAAGACGGAGCGATGCAAGGTGCGGTGTCCCTCGATGCGGTGCAGGCAGCGGCTCGATGAGCGTCGTGCAGACGGAGTCGGTGAGTCCAAGGCGTGCGATGCAGGGTGAGACGATGCTCGATGCGGCGCTGACAGGTTGCGATGCAGGCGACCAAGCCGGAGTGCGGGAGCTGGCGTCGGACAGCGGTGCGAGTCGGAGCGGTGCGTCGCAGACGTGCGAGCGGTGCCCCAAATGCGGTGCGGTCTCGACTCTTGAGCCAGTTGCAGCGACAGCGTCGGTCTGGTCCGGCTGGCACAGTGAAGCGATGCGATGCGAACTGCGGTGCCCACAGGTCACGGTGCAAGCAGCGGCTCGATGTTGGTGGCGTCGGACGCCGCCCACGGTGAGACCAGGGTTGCGATGCGAAGCGGGGCGATGCGGTCTGCGGTGCAAACAGGTCACCGGCCAGGGATGGATTCGGTTGACGGCGTCGGTTGTGGTTCCCTTCCTCCGTGGCAACTGAAACAGCGTTCCAGAAGCAGTACCCAGAGGCTTGTGAAGTCTTTGTAGTCCCTGAGACTTCTTAACAGGAGGCCAGCTCAGTTTCAGGCCCTTGGAGATACTCAGCACAAGTTTGTAGAAAGTTCAGTCCAGTCCTTTCACTGCCCAAGACAGAAGCAACAACTGCAGGCCAACCCAACAAAGCAACAACACAGCAAAGGGGCAGTACTCCTCCTGGCAGCTCTTCCAGCTCTTCGTCTTGGCAGGTTCCTTGATTCCAGCGAGATCTAAATTCATGGGGTCAGGGCCCCAATATTTATATCCCAAATTACTTTGTTCTCTGAAGGCAGAGAGGCCTTTGCCTAGTCCAAACCAGTTCTGGAGCACTTTGTTGACAAGTCTCCGTCCCTTCTTTCAGTGAGTAGGCCAGGGACATCAGACGCACCACAGGAGGTGGAGCCAGCATTGTGGAGGGAAGGCACTGTCCTATTCAGGGCCCAGGTGCGACCCCTCCCACCCATCTACATGTAGATCTTGCTATTCAGCCCTGTGCTGACTCATCCTGTCTCCTGGCATCCCCCAGCCCCTGTCACTCACATTCCAGACAAGGAATACACAACCTCGCAGAGGCAGGCTTGGATGGTTAGACAAGAAAATACCCACTTTCTAAAAGTGGTATTTTCAAACACAGAATGTTAAAACCAACTTCACTAAAAGATGCATTTTATCATTCTGAGTCCAGGCATACTAAACTCGAATTTCTACCATGTTCCCGGGGTCAGTTAGGATTATAAACTGTAATAATCAAAACTGCCCGTTCTGGTCTAGGGGGAACAGGTAGCCTTGCAATAGTGAAAAACGAACTAGGCTGTAATTCACTATCAGGACATGCCGCACACACCCGGGCATGTCCTACCTTTCGCATACAACGCACCCTGCCCACAGGGGTACCTTGGGCCTACCTTAGGGGTGACTAACATGTAGCAAAGGGAAGGTTTAGGGACTTGCAAGTGTGTGCACTTGCCAAGTCGACCTGGCAGCCCCAGGCTGCGCACAGGCTCTGCGATGGCAGGCCCGAGTTACACTTTACGGGCTGTTTGCGTGGGTGGCACAATCCAGTGCTGCAGCCCACCAACAGCATTTGGTCTATAGGCCCTGGCACTCGCAGTGCACTTTACAAGGGACTGACACATAAACCAAATAGGCCTATCATGGAAACACTAATCCATAACGCATTTTATACAGGAGCACTTGCACTTTCCCACTGGACCGCAGTGAGGAAAGTGCGCAGAATCCTTACACCAGCAAAAACAGAGTCAAAACCGGGAGGTCAGAAAGCAAAAAGTCAGGGGAAACACGCCAAAAGATGCCAAGTCTAACAGGCACATTTGTTTTCAGGGCACAGGCAGTGTCAGTGCCCCCCCCCATTTTGATTATGCACAGCTGCCCAGCAAGTAGTGGGCAGCTGCAACATTTAGGTACAGTTCCTTGGGGGCAGGTGTTGAAGGATAGGAGTGAGATGCACTCCTCTGTCCCAGTACTTTTCATTCACAGCTGCCCAGCAAGTAGTGGGCAGCTGCACCGTTTAGGCGCACAGTTCTTCGGGGGCATGTCTTGTGAAGTTAGGAGTGAGAGGCACTCCTTTGCCCTGTACTTTCCCAGCTGCCCAGCAAGTAGTGGGCAGCTGCCATGTTTAGGTTGGCGCAGTGGCGCACCCTTGACTGTCGCTGCATAGGCAGCGCCCTGACATTTTGGACATAGGGCATTTGAGCCCCTTTTAGGGATGGCCAGTTGGCCAGGGGGACTTATAGTTTCATAGGGCGCCAGGCCCTAAGGTGATTTATATACTAGTGAGATTCTCTCCATGATTTATGTGCCCTAATGTGATTATTTGGTGCTAGGAAATGTGATGCATTTACCATGATTAACGCACCCTGTTTTATGCCTCTAATGTACTTTTATGATTATGAGGTTGTTTGGCATATCCTGGTTTATGCTAGTGAGATTATGTTTCACTGTGTGATTTACGCCCCTAATGTGAGTTATACTTAGGAGGTTAGGGTCTAATGCGTTTAGACTTATGAGGTGATTGCATAATGTGGTTTATGTTACAGGCTGATGCTAAGTACAGTGGTTGCCAGTGATTACTGGTTGTACGTTTCTGATATGTCCTACATTTATTATGTGTTCTACATCTATTACCTTTTACTAAGTGATGGTTCTGACAGTGGTCCACGTGGCCCTGTCATGTGTACATAATCCCCTGTAAATATTGTCCCGTGCCAGTTGGCACAGTGTATTGTATGTGAGTACTATTCTAATGTGTTTATGATAATACAAAGGCTATTTTTATATATAACCTTGTGTGGAGTTCCTTTTGTAGTGTGCCTTGGGTGTTGTGCTGTGTGTGTGTTGCGCAAACGCTTTACACATTGCCTCCGGGATAAGCCTGACTGCTCGTGCCATGCTACCAAGGGGGTGAGCAGGGGTTATCTTCGGCGTGTAATTTCATTGCCCTGACTAGAGTGGTGGTCTCTGCTTGGCTTTGGCGCGAGCCTTAGCCAACCAGAGATCCCATTTCTAACATTGGTGATCAGCGGTGGGATAGGACTTGCTTTTGCGCAGTACCACAGCGACAACTGGCTGCACTACAAAACTCTGCATTCTAGATAGTCACATGGAAAGGGATTATTGTTTCTGAGTTTTTTTAAGGGTCATTTTTTTCTGAAATATGTGTTCTTGTGCACTATGAGTTGGGTGCCCTGCCAAGGACAGAAACCAGAGAAGCTGAAGGAGTTTTGTACTGCCCTTGTGCAGACTGCTATTTCTTGGGTTGGCCTGAAGCTGAAGGAGTGTGACTGCCCTTGTGCCATCGTGCTATTTCTTGGGTTGGCCGGAAGCTGAACGAGTTGACTGCCCCTGTGATGTCTGCTATTTCTAGGGTTGGCCTACAGTGGTGACTTAATTGGCATGGAGTAACTAGCTCGGGAGGGTAGATTATCCCCTAAGTGCAGTGTGAGTTTTCTGGAATTCCCGGTAAGGATGGGATCCAGTGGTGGCAGCAATATGTAGTCCAGTGCAGGAAGTCCCATTCCCAGTTCCCATAGTATGGTACCTAGTTCCCGGTTAAGAGGGGGACAGGTTGTGTTTCAGGGGCAGTAAGATGCTGTCTCACCAGTCTTGTGGGGGGAGTGTGGATAAATGTTGTGATGCACTGGACGTTTGAGTAAATGGTGTTAGTGTGTGAGTTCTTTCATTGTAGGGAGCTTGCATTGGGAGTGACCCTAGAAGAATGGTGCAGGTGTCTCCAACCCTTGCGGCGGAGATGGTTCAGAGTAGCCCAGCTAGGTGACCTTATAGTGAGGAGGTTGTAGGGACTCACATCCTGTCTCGCAGGAGAAGGAGTGAGATTGGGCTGTGTCCTGAAGTGCCCGCACCTCAGTCTCCAGTACTGGTTGGTTCCATGAGGGACCACCAGGTAGGGAGCCTAGTCTGTCCTGTTGGACCGTTCTTCGAGGTGGTTTTTCCCGTTTTAGGTGAGCTGGGAGTGCCTGTAATCAGACCTCCAGCAGTTCTAGTGTCTGGCAGTACCGCTCCAGTTGGGAGGGTGCAGAAGTCCAGAGTGAGGGGTGAGAGGGGGAAAGAGTCCCCAGTGGAAGAACCAGTGGGTCAGGGGCCAGCCAGAAGGGCTGAGCCTCATAGGATTGGCCATGGTGACGCCACTTCTGGCTGGGGCATCTTCACGCACTGTCAGAGGGACAGGAGGTCATGAGCTCTGCGCCAGGTTGCTGGGGCATCTTCACGCACTGTCAGAGGGACAGGAGGTCGTGAGCTCTGTGCCAGGCAGACTGTCACACGACACGCTAAGTATGTGTCACCCTCAGGAAGTCCTGGTTCGCCGGGCATCTGACCAAAGGGTATCGTCCCTGGGTTGGGGAGCCAGGTTCAGGTGTTTGCCTGTCCTGGACGGCAGGGCGACTGTAGTCAGTGTCCTGGCTGGTTTGCCTTCTAGGGGTACCCCTGTGAACACAGGTGGGGCCCATCTTAAGTGAAGAGACCCTGTGTTTCCCAGAAAGGGTGGTGCAGGCCTAGCCGGGATCTTTAGGGTCCCTGGCTGAATGTGGTAGTACTACCCTGAGAGCAGGTGGGGCCCATCTTAAGTGAAGGGACCCTGCTCTACAGTGGGAGGGTGCAGAACGCTGGAAGGGGGTGCAGAGGGAGGGAGTCCTCGCCTCTGACCCCGGTGCATCCGGTGAATTTGGATCCCAGGTGGTAGACCAGTTGATGGAGAGAGGTCCTGAACTGGTGGGAGAGTTGTGTTCTGGTGGGTGCTTCCCCTGGGAGGGTGCGTAACCCCAGAAGAGAGGTAGGGTGAGGAGATGCTTCGCCCGTGGCTTCTGGTCAACCTGAGGGTGCGGACCCTAGGTTGGAAGATCAGTGGTAGTTTGGAACTACACTGAGAGGGAGAGTGGAGAATGGCTATTGGATGCCAGGGGCTACTGCCCCCCACTCTGTGGATTGGCAAGGACCAGTGGCATCTGGGTGGCCTAGGGCCTGGTCCTGGCCGTTGTCAACTAAGGAGTACCGGTGGGGTAGCCTAGTTGGTCCTGGAGTTTTTTCCTATTAGATGGATTCCATAGGTTCCAAGTGGCGTAGGACCAGAGGGTGTCCCTGCAGTTGCGGGCCAGTTCCGTGTTCTATCGCCCAAAGCAGGGAATCCTATCAAGGTGGTGATTGGTCTACCCTGCGTTTTGGCTGGAAGGGAGTCGTGTTGGAAATGGCCCTTTTTGGCAGGTTCACCCCTGAACTTTTTGCCTTATATGGAACTTGGTGTTAGTAGTTTTAAGTCTCTGGGCACTTTAGCACGGTGGTCCAGTGTAAAGTGCATGTGCGCTGTGTGCGTGTGGTGAGATTGGTCTGCCCTCCCATAGGAATGCATTGAGGATGAGTGTGTCAGTGGTAATTCCTGTTATGAGAGGTGCAGCATGGTCAAGTCTAGTATGTCTGAATTCGTGAGAATAAATGCTGCGCAATGGTGTGCGCAGATTTATGGTGACTGGTAGAAAAATGCCACTTCTAGAAGTTGGCATTTCTGTGTGCTCTGTGTCTGCCTGCCTGATGTGAATTGCATGTCTGGCTTGTGAGTGACAGGGGCTGGGAGGTGTGTGTGGCTCCAGGAGGGGCAGGGTGAGTCAGCGCAGGGCTGAATGGAGAGATCTCCATGTAGATGGGTGGGAGGAGTTGCACCTGGGACCTGAATAGCGCTGTGCCTGCCCTCTACAATGCTGGCTCCACCTCCTGTGGTGCGTCTGATGTCCCTAGCCTACACTCTGAAAGGAGAGAGGAGCTGAGCAAAACAAAGTGCTCCTGAACCAGTTGCATCTGGTTCCCCCATGCCCTACACTTTGTAGACAAAGGAAAATGGTGTATAAAAGAAGGGGCTGTGTCCCCATGAAGTTTGTTCAGTGCTTGGCTGCTGTTCCTGCTGGGGCGTGCTGCTGCTGGGGCCCAGGGGGGGCTGCCATGAGGGCTTGCCTCCCTGGGCCCTGCATTGTCCCTGGATGCTTCAAGGACTTGTTGGGGACCTTTTGCTTTTTCTTGATCCCTAAAAGACTTTTTATCCTAGCGCCTGGTGAGCGCTTTATCTCCTTTATTAAAGAGCGCTTTCCTTCCTTGAGGAGCGCGTGGGCTCTGCGGCGCTGAGCTGCTCATTATGGACAGGGAATCCCGACATAGGGATTCCCCCGCATTTCTGGCTTCCAGCGGGTGCCCACCCCGCTTATTGCCTAAATTACTAGCGGGTGCCCACCCCGCTCCTTGGCTTATTTTTAAACAGCGGGTGCCCACCCCGCGTTTTACCGCCACAGCCCCGTGGCTGCCGAAGAAATCTGTTCCCGGCCGCTGCAGCGCGACCAGGAAGTCAGGCACGTCTGCCTGAGACATGGGCGGAGCGAGGGAATGAAGTCCCGCCCCGCCGCCAGAGATCCGGCCGGAGCCTCGCAGGCTCCGTGATGAAGTCCCGGGTCCTATGAGGGGGCCCGGGTGAAGCTGGTGCGGAGGAGTCCTGGGTCCCAGGAGGGGGCCTGGGTGAAGAAAAGTGCTGCCGGTCCCGCAGAGGAGAGAGTCCCGGAGCCTCGCGGGCTCCACCTTGAAGTCCCGGTCCCAGAAGAGGGACCGGGCAAAGCCAGCTGATCGGCGGGGCTCCCATGGGTGAGGGAAGCCCCGTGCCAGAAGAGAAGAGACCGAGAGCGGCACCAGAGAGTCCCGGTGAGTGTGGGCTCGATGTTGTTGGTGCCGTGCGAGGCACCATGTATGGGCGGCCCCGCCTGGCAGAGGGCCGCCCCAGCGTTGGGTACATTTTATTTCAGGAGCCAGTGCGCTCCATGAGGGCATGATTGTTTCTAGAGCCCGTGTGGCTCCACCGGTTGGCTATTTGTGTTCCGAGCCCCAGGTGGCTCCAACGAGGGGGCACATGAGTATAAAGAGCCCAGAGGGGCCTGTGTTCCCTCCAACGTTGGCCATATTTGCTTTAGGAGGGCCCAGAGGGGCCCAGGCTTTCATTGTTGGGGGCATTTCGAGGCACATTGTCGGTGCCTGGGTGGGTCTGCCAGAGAGCGGGCCGCCCCAACGTGGGGCATGTTCGCTCCCAGATCGGAGCACATTATCAGTGCTCGTGCTCCTTGCAGTTGGGCACATTTGTTTTCAGGGCACAGGCAGTGTCAGTGCCCCCCCCCCCATTTTGATTATGCACAGCTGCCCAGCAAGTAGTGGGCAGCTGCAACATTTAGGTACAGTTCCTTGGGGGCAGGTGTTGAAGGATAGGAGTGAGATGCACTCCTCTGTCCCAGTACTTTTCATTCACAGCTGCCCAGCAAGTAGTGGGCAGCTGCACCGTTTAGGCGCACAGTTCTTCGGGGGCATGTCTTGTGAAGTTAGGAGTGAGAGGCACTCCTTTGCCCTGTACTTTCCCAGCTGCCCAGCAAGTAGTGGGCAGCTGCCACGTTTAGGTTGGCGCAGTGGCGCACCCTTGACTGTCGCTGCATAGGCAGCTCCCTGACATTTTGGACATAGGGCATTTGAGCCCCTTTTAGGGATGGCCAGTTGGCCAGGGGGACTTATAGTTTCATAGGGCGCCAGGCCCTAAGGTGATTTGTATACTAGTGAGATTCTCTCCATGATTTATGTGCCCTAATGTGATTATTTGGTGCTAGGAAATGTGATGCATTTACCATGATTAACGCACCCTGTTTTATGCCTCTAATGTACTTTTATGATTATGAGGTTGTTTGGCATATCCTGATTTATGCTAGTGAGATTATGTTTCACTGTGTGATTTACGCCCCTAATGTGAGTTATACTTAGGAGGTTACGGTCTAATGCGTTTAGACTTATGAGGTGATTGCATAATGTGGTTTATGTTACAGGCTGATGCTAAGTACAGTGGTTGCCAGTGATTACTGGTTGTACGTTTCTGATATGTCCTACATTTATTATGTGTTCTACATCTATTACCTTTTACTAAGTGATGGTTCTGACAGTGGTCCACGTGGCCCTGTCATGTGTACATAATCCCCTGTAAATATTGTCCCGTGCCAGTTGGCACAGTGTATTGTATGTGAGTACTATTCTAATGTGTTTATGATAATACAAAGGCTATTTTTATATATAACCTTGTGTGGAGTTCCTTTTGTAGTGTGCCTTGGGTGTTGTGCTGTGTGTGTGTTGCGCAAACGCTTTACACATTGCCTCCGGGATAAGCCTGACTGCTCGTGCCATGCTACCAAGGGGGTGAGCAGGGGTTATCTTCGGCGTGTAACTTCATTGCCCTGACTAGAGTGGTGGTCTCTGCTTGGCTTTGGCGCGAGCCTTAGCCAACCAGAGATCCCATTTCTAACATTGGTGATCAGCGGTGGGATAGGACTTGCGTTTGCGCAGTACCACAGCGACAACTGGCTGCACTACAAAACTCTGCATTTTAGATAGTCACATGGAAAGGGATTATTGTTTCTGAGTTTTTTTAAGGGTCATTTTTTTCTGAAATATGTGTTCTTGTGCACTATGAGTTGGGTGCCCTGCCAAGGACAGAAACCAGAGAAGCTGAAGGAGTTTTGTACTGCCCTTGTGCAGACTGCTATTTCTTGGGTTGGCCTGAAGCTGAAGGAGTGTGACTGCCCTTGTGCCATCGTGCTATTTCTTGGGTTGGCCGGAAGCTGAAGGAGTTGACTGCCCCAGTGCTGTCTGCTATTTCTAGGGTTGGCCTACAGTGGTGACTTAATTGGCATGGAGTAACTAGCTCGGGAGGGTAGATTATCCCCTAAGTGCAGTGTGAGTTTTCTGGAATTCCCAGTAAGGATGGGATCCAGTGGTGGCAGCAATATGTAGTCCAGTGCAGGAAGTCCCATTCCCAGTTCCCATAGTATGGTACCTAGTTCCCGGTTAAGAGGGGGACAGGTTGTGTTTCAGGGGCAGTAAGATGCTGTCTCACCAGTCTTGTGGGGGGAGTGTGGATAAATGTTGTGATGCACTGGACGTTTGAGTAAATGGTGTTAGTGTGTGAGTTCTTTGATTGTAGGGAGCTTGCATTGGGAGTGACCCTAGAAGAATGGTGCAGGTGTCTCCAACCCTTGCGGCGGAGATGGTTCAGAGTAGCCCAGCTAGGTGACCTTATAGTGAGGAGGTTGTAGGGACTCACATCCTGTCTCGCAGGAGAAGGAGTGAGATTGGGCTGTGTCCTGAAGTGCCCGCACCTCAGTCTCCAGTACTGGTTGGTTCCATGAGGGAACACCAGATAGGGAGCCTAGTCTGTCCTGTTGGACCGTTCTTCGAGGTGGTTTTTCCCGTTTTAGGTGAGCTGGGAGTGCCTGTAATCAGACCTCCAGCAGTTCTAGTGTCTGGCAGTACCGCTCCAGTTGGGAGGGTGCAGAAGTCCAGAGTGAGGGGTGAGAGGGGGGAAAGAGTCCCCAGTGGAAGAACCAGTGGGTCAGGCGCCAGCCAGAAGGGCTGAGCCTCATAGGATTGGCCATGGTGACGCCACTTCTGGCTGGGGCATCTTCACGCACTGTCAGAGGGACAGGAGGTCATGAGCTCTGCGCCAGGTTGCTGGGGCATCTTCACGCACTGTCAGAGGGACAGGAGGTCGTGAGCTCTGTGCCAGGCAGACTGTCACACGACACGCTAGGTATGTGTCACCCTCAGGAAGTCCTGGTTCGCCGGGCATCTGACCAAAGGGTATCGTCCCTGGGTTGGGGAGCCAGGTTCAGGTGTTTGCCTGTCCTGGACGGCAGGGCGACTGTAGTCAGTGTCCTGGCTGGTTTGCCTTCTAGGGGTACCCCTGTGAACACAGGTGGGGCCCATCTTAAGTGAAGAGACCCTGTGTTTCCCAGAAGGGGTGGTGCAGGCCTAGCCGGGATCTTTAGGGTCCCTGGCTGAATGTGGTAGTACTACCCTGAGAGCAGGTGGGGCCCATCTTAAGTGAAGGGACCCTGCTCTACAGTGGGAGGGTGCAGAACGCTGGAAGGGGGTGCAGAGGGAGGGAGTCCTCGCCTCTGACCCCAGTGCATCCGGTGAATTTGGATCCCAGGTGGTAGACCAGTTGATGGAGAGAGGTCCTGAACTGGAGGGAGAGTTGTGTTCTGGTGGGTGCTTCCCCTGGGAGGGTGCGTAACCCCAGAAGAGAGGTAGGGTGAGGAGATGCTTCACCCGTGGCTTCTGGTCAGCCTGAGGGTGCGGACCCTAGGTTGGAGGATCAGTGGTAGTTTGGAACTACACTGAGAGGGAGAGTGGAGAATGGCTATTGGATGCCAGGGGCTAATGCCCTCCACTCTGTGGATTGGCAAGGACCAGTGGCATCTGGGTGGCCTAGGGACTGGTCCTGGCCGTGGACAACTAAGGAGTACCGGTGGGGTAGCCTAGTTGGTCCTGAGTTTTTTTCCTATTAGATGGATTCCATAGGTTCCAAGTGACGTAGGACCGGAGGGTGTCCCTGCAGTTGCGGGCCAGTTCCATGTTCTATCGCCCAAAGCAGGGAATCCTATCAAGGTGGTGATTGGTCTACCCTGCGTTTTGGCTGGAAGGGGGTCATGTTGGAAATGGCCCTTTTTGGCAGGTTCACCCCTGAACTTTTTGCCTTATATGGAACTTGGTGTTAGTAGTTTTAAGTCTCTGGGCACTTTAGCACTGTGGTCCAGTGTAAAGTGCATGTGCGCTGTGTGCGTGTGGTGAGATTGGTCTGCCCTCCCATAGGAATGCATTGAGGATGAGTGTGTCAGTGGTAATTCCTGTTATGAGAGGTGCAGCATGGTCAAGTCTAGTATGTCTGAATTCGTGAGAATAAATGCTGCGCAATGGTGTGCGCAGATTTATGGTGACTGCTAGAGAAATGCCACTTCTAGAAGTTGGCATTTCTGTGTGCTCTGTGTCTGCCTGCCTGATGTGAATTGCATGTCTGGCTTGTGAGTGACAGGGGCTGGGAGGTGTGTGTGGCTCCAGGAGGGGCAGGGTGAGTCAGCGCAGGGCTGAATGGAGAGATCTCCATGTAGATGGGTGGGAGGAGTTGCACCTGGGACCTGAATAGGGCCGTGCCTGCCCTCTACAATGCTGGCTCCACCTCCTGTGGTGCGTCTGATGTCCCTAGCCTACACTCTGAAAGGAGAGAGGAGCTGAGCAAAACAAAGTGCTCCTGAACCAGTTGCATCTGGTTCCCCCATGCCCTACACTTTGTAGACAAAGGAAAATGGTGTATAAAAGAAGGGGCTGTGTCCCCATGAAGTTTGTTCAGTGCTTGGCTGCTGTTCCTGCTGGGGCGTGCTGCTGCTGGGGCCCAGGGGGCTGCCATGAGGGCTTGCCTCCCTGGGCCCTGCATTGTCCCTGGATGCTTCAAGGACTTGTTGGGGACCTTTTGCTTTTTCTTGATCCCTAAAAGACTTTTTATCCTAGCGCCTGGTGAGCGCTTTATCTCCTTTATTAAAGAGCGCTTTCCTTCCTTGAGGAGCGCGTGGGCTCTGCGGCGCTGAGCTGCTCATTATGGACAGGGAATCCTGACATAGGGATTCCCCGCATTTCTGGCTTCCAGCGGGTGCCCACCCCGCTTATTGCCTAAATTACTAGCGGGTGCCCACCCCGCTCCTTGGCTTATTTTTAAACAGCAGGTGCCCACCCCGCGTTTCACCGCCGCAGCCCCGGGGCGGCCGAAGAAATCTGTTCCCGGCCGCTGCAGCGCGACCAGGAAGTCAGGCACGTCTGCCTGAGACATGGGCGGAGCGAGGGAAGGAAGTCCCGCCCCGCCGCCAGAGATACGGCCGGAGCCTCGCAGGCTCCGTGATGAAGTCCCGGGTCCTATGAGGGGGCCCGGGTGAAGCTGGTGCGGAGGAGTCCTGGGTCCCAGGAGGGGGCCCAGGTGAAGAAAAGTGCTGCCGGTCCCGCAGAGAAGATTGTCCCGGAGCCTCGCGGGCTCCACCTTGAAGTCCCGGTCCCAGAAGAGGGACCGGGCAAAGCCAGCTGATCGGCGGGGCTCCCGTGGGTGAGGGAAGCCCTGCGCCAGAAGAGAAGAGACCGAGAGCGGCACCAGAGAGTCCCGGTGAGTGGGGGCTCGATGTTGTTGGTGCCGTGCGAGGCGCCATGTATGGGCGGCCCCGCCTGGCAGAGGGCCGCCCCAGCGTTGGGTACATTTTATTTCAGGAGCCAGTGCGCTCCATGAGGGCATGATTGTTTCTAGAGCCCGTGTGGCTCCACCGGTTGGCTATTTGTGTTCCGAGCCCCAGGTGGCTCCAACGAGGGGGCACATGAGTATAAATAGCCCAGAGGGGCCCGTGTTCCCTCCAACGTTGGCCATATTTGCTTTAGGAGGGCCCAGAGGGGCCCAGGCTTTCATTGTTGGGGGAATTTCGAGGCACATTGTCGGTGCCTGGGCGGGTCCGCCAGAGAGCGGGCCGCCCCAACGTGGGGCATGTTCGCTCCCAGATCGGAGCACATTATCAGTGCTCGTGCTCCTTGCAGTTGGGCACATTTGTTTTCAGGGCACAGGCAGTGCCAGTGCCCCCCCCCATTTTGATTATGCACAGCTGCCCAGCAAGTAGTGGGCAGCTGCAACGTTTAGGTACAGTTCCTTGGGGGCAGGTGTTGAAGGATAGGAGTGAGATGCACTCCTCTGCCCCAGTACTTTTCATTCACAGCTGCCCAGCAAGTAGTGGGCAGCTGCACCGTTTAGGCGCACAGTTCTTCGGGGGCATGTCTTGTGAAGTTAGGAGTGAGAGGCACTCCTTTGCCCTGTACTTTCCCAGCTGCCCAGCAAGTAGTGGGCAGCTGCCACGTTTAGGTTGGCGCAGTGGCGCACCCTTGACTGTCGCTGCATAGGCAGCGCCCTGACATTTTGGACATAGGGCATTTGAGCCCCTTTTAGGGATGGCCAGTTGGCCAGGGGGACTTATAGTTTCATAGGGCGCCAGGCCCTAAGGTGATTTATATACTAGTGAGATTCTCTCCATGATTTATGTGCCCTAATGTGATTATTTGGTGCTAGGAAATGTGATGCATTTACCATGATTAACGCACCCTGTTTTATGCCTCTAATGTACTTTTATGATTATGAGGTTGTTTGGCATATCCTGGTTTATGCTAGTGAGATTATGTTTCACTGTGTGATTTACGCCCCTAATGTGAGTTATACTTAGGAGGTTAGGGTCTAATGCGTTTAGACTTATGAGGTGATTGCATAATGTGGTTTTTGTTACAGGCTGATGCTAAGTACAGTGGTTGCCAGTGATTACTGGTTGTACGTTTCTGATATGTCCTACATTTATTATGTGTTCTACATCTATTACCTTTTACTAAGTGATGGTTCTGACAGTGGTCCACGTGGCCCTGTCATGTGTACATAATCCCCTGTAAATATTGTCCCGTGCCAGTTGGCACAGTGTATTGTATGTGAGTACTATTCTAATATGTTTATGATAATACAAAGGCTATTTTTATATATAACCTTGTGTGGAGTTCCTTTTGTAGTGTGCCTTGGGGTGTTGTGCTGTGTGTGTGTTGCGCAAACGCTTTACACATTGCCTCCGGGATAAGCCTGACTGCTCGTGCCATGCTACCAAGGGGGTGAGCAGGGGTTATCTTCGGCGTGTAACTTCATTGCCCTGACTAGAGTGGTGGTCTCTGCTTGGCTTTGGCGCGAGCCTTAGCCAACC